>CM036760.1:65572503-65697503 GCA_020796225.1 Arion vulgaris
AAATCTAGTACTGTTCTAATCTCCTTAGTTGTTGTGCTGACAAAACTAAATCTAGTACCTTTAATTCTAGTTGCTTTACGAAAAACTAAATCTAGTACTGTTCTAATCTTAGTGTTGTCCTGACAAAACTAAATCTAGTACTGTTCTAATCTCCTAGTGTTGTACTGACAAACTAAATCCCAGTACTGTTCTAATCTCCTAGTTCGCGTACTCGCAAAACTAAATCTAGTACTAGTTCTAACTCTAGTAGTTGCCACCGACAACTAAATCTAGTACTGTTCTAATCTCCTAGTTGTATTACGACAAAACTAAATTAGTAACTTGTATCTAATCTCCTTAGTTGTTGTAATTTGACAAAACTAAATCTAGATATTTCTAATAACTCTTAGTTGTTGTGAGACAAAACTACAATCTAGTACTGTTCTAATTCTTAGTTGTTTGTAGACAAAACAAATCTAGTACTTTCTAATCTTCCTTTGTATGTTGTATCACTAGACAAAACAAATCTAGTACTGATTCTAATCTCCTTAGTTTGTTGTAGACTTAGACAAAACTAAATCTAGTACTGTTCTAATCTCCTTAGTAGTTGTACCGACAAAACTAAATCTAGTACTGTTCTAATCTCCTTAGTTGTTGTACTGACAAAACTAAATCTAGTACTGTTCTAATCTCCTTAGTTGTTGTGTAGACAAAACTAAATCTAGTACTGTTCTAATCTCCTTAGTTGTTGTACTGACAAAACTAAATCTAGTACTGTTCTAATCTCCTTAGTTGTTGTACCGACAAAACTAAATCTAGTACTGTTCTAATCTCCTTAGTTGTTGTACTGACAAAACTAAATCTAGTACTGTTCTAATCTCCTTAGTTGTTGTAACGACAAAACTAAATCTAGTACTGTTCTAATCTCCTTAGTTGTTGTACCGACAAAACTAAATCTAGTACTGTTCTAATCTCCTTAGTTGTTGTACTGACAAAACTAAATCTAGTACTGTTCTAATCTCCTTAGTTGTTGTGTAGACAAAACTAAATCTAGTACTGTTCTAATCTCCTTAGTTGTTGTGTAGACAAAACTAAATCTAGTACCGTTCTAATCTCCTTAGTTGTTGTGTAGACAAAACTAAATCTAGTACTGTTCTAATCTCCTTAGTTGTTGTGTAGACAAAACTAAATCTAGTACTGTTCTAATCTCCTTAGTTGTTGTACTGACAAAACTAAATCTAGTACTGTTCTAATCTCCTTAGTTGTTGTGTAGACAAAACTAAATCTAGTACTGTTCTAATCTCCTTAGTTGTTGTGCGACAAACCTAAATCTAGTACTGTTCTAATCTCCTTAGTTGTTGTACTGACAAAACTAAATCTAGTACTGTTCTAATCTCCTTAGTTGTTGTACTGACAAAACTAAATCTAGTACTGTTCTAATCTCCTTAGTTGTTGTACTGACAAAACTAAATCTAGTACTGTTCTAATCTCCTTAGTTGTTGTACTGACAAAACTAAATCTAGTACTGTTCTAATCTCCTTAGTTGTTGTGTAGACAAAACTAAATCTAGTACTGTTCTAATCTCCTTAGTTGTTGTACCGACAAAACTAAATCTAGTACTATTCTAATCTCCTTAGTTGTTGTGTAGACAAAACTAAATCTAGTACTGTTCTAATCTCCTTAGTTGTTGTACCGACAAAACCAAATCTAGTACTGTTCTAATCTCCTTAGTTGTTGTACTGACAAAACTAAATCTAGTACTGTTCTAATCTCCTTAGTTGTTGTACTGACAAAACTAAATCTAGTACTGTTCTAATCTCCTTAGTTGTTGTACCGACAAAACCAAATCTAGTACTGTTCTAATCTCCTTAGTTGTTGTACTGACAAAACTAAATCTAGTACTGTTCTAATCTCCTTAGTTGTTGTACTGACAAAACTAAATCTAGTACTGTTCTAATCTCCTTAGTTGTTGTACTGACAAAACTAAATCTAGTACTGTTCTAATCTCCTTAGTTGTTGTAGACAATACTAAATCTAGTACTGTTCTAATCTCCTTAGTTGTTGTAACGACAAAACTAAATCTAGTACTGTTCTAATCTCCTTAGTTGTTGTGTAGACAAAACTAAATCTAGTACTGTTCTAATCTCCTTAGTTGTTGTACAGACAAACCAAATCTAGAACTGTTCTAATCTCCTTAGTTGTTGTACTGACAAAACTAAATCTAGTACTGTTCTAATCTCCTTAGTTGTTGTAACGACAAAACTAAATCTAGTACTGTTCTAATCTCCTTAGTTGTTGTACCGACAAAACTAAATCTAGTACTGTTCTAATCTCCTTAGTTGTTGTACTGACAAAACTAAATCTAGTACTGTTCTAATCTCCTTAGTTGTTGTACCGACAAAACTAAATCTAGTACTGTTCTAATCTCCTTAGTTGTTGTACCGACAAAACTAAATCTAGTACTGTTCTAATCTCCTTAGTTGTTGTACTGATAAAACTAAATCTAGTACTGTTCTAATCTCCTTAGTTGTTGTACCGACAAAACTAAATCTAGTACTGTTCTAATCTCCTTAGTTGTTGTACCGACAAAACTAAATCTAGTACTGTTCTAATCTCCTTAGTTGTTGTACTGATAAAACTAAATCTAGTACTGTTCTAATCTCCTTAGTTGTTGTACCGACAAAACTAAATCTAGTACTGTTCTAATCTCCTTAGTTGTTGTACCGACAAAACTAAATCTAGTACTGTTCTAATCTCCTTAGTTGTTGTACTGATAAAACTAAATCTAGTACTGTTCTAATCTCCTTAGTTGTTGTACCGACAAAACTAAATCTAGTACTGTTCTAATCTCCTTAGTTGTTGTACTGACAAAACTATTTCTAGTACTGTTCTAATCTCCTTAGTTGTTGTACTGATAAAACTAAATCTAGTACTGTTCTAATCTCCTTAGTTGTTGTGCCGACAAAACTAAATCTAGTACTGTTCTAATCTCCTTAGTTGTTGTACCGACAAAACTAAATCTAGTACTGTTCTAATCTCCTTAGTTGTTGTGTAGACAAAAAGAACTTCTTTATTCCTAGTCTAAATTTGACAGTGTCACAGTGCCAGATACAGTGTCACAGTGCCAGATACAGTGTCACAGTGCCAGATACAGTGTCACAGTGCCAGATACAGTGTCACAGTGCCAGATACAGTGTCACAGTGCCAGATACAGTGTCACAGTGCCAGATACAGTGTCACAGTGCCAGATACAGTGTCACAGTGCCAGATACAGTGTCACAGTGCCAGATACAGTGTCACAGTGCCAGATAAATATTTAAAAAAAGCAGAGAAAAGTAGAACAGTACCTGGTTGACCTACAAATAAGGAAATGTCAGCATTCAGACAAGAATCTCATCAGACGTCACCACATATCGATTGAGCTTGCGACAAAGACCGGATATTGTCATGACAGACGACTTTTGAGCATTTTGTGTTGGAAACAATTTGACGATATGGAGTTCTTTGAGAGATGGTCTAATTGAGCGGTTCTCACACTGGTTGAGTTTCAGTTTGGAATATCTTCATTGCACTTTCAGACATGTCCATAGGTGCTCCGATTTCCTTTGCAATATCTCTAACAGCGTCCATCGACTGACCGTACCAGTTCGATTTTGATTGATGAGCTTACTCACGTACCTGTTACGCTGTTCTTTTCTTGCTACTCCAATCTTAAATTCCAGCTCCTGCAATCTAGTAGTTGACCTGAATTGTATAAATGGAAATCTTCTTTGCGGCAACACTATGAGGGCGTTGAAAATGTAGAGTTGTCATCGGATAACCTGACATGTTAATGAGTACATCTTTAAGACAAGATACGACATACACGAATATGTGTGGGTGTGTTTAGTGTAATCTCTGTTGATTAAAAATACAGACTAAGACTGAACAGGATAAGAACTTCATCATCAGGTGCAATTCCGGCTGGCGTAGGCGAGCATGAATCTCTACAAATCTCTGTCCCTGGTATTTGCTATCATCTTGTAACATCTTGCAACGTTGACGCTCTTCCGTGACATAAAGTCAGGCTGTCTAACAATTTTTCTCTGCGTTTTCCTCTGTCTTGTCTCCCTTTGATTTTACCGATCGTCATAATGTGTTCTAAAACTCCTCTTCTCATCACATGTCTGAAAAATGATGACTGCTACTTTCATATATTGACATTACGTTTTCTGTATGACTTGGTTTCACCCAACACCTCCACATTCGTGATTCTAGCAGTCCATGGGATTCATATAATTCCTCTCTAAAATCACATCTACATGGCCTCCGTATATTTTTATATCTGTTTGCTTAGCAACCATGACTCGCATCTTATGTCAGTGTTGGTTCTAAGAAACTCTAATGACTGAGAAACTGTACACACTGAGAAACTGTACAGACTAAGACACTGTACAGACTAAGAAATTGTACACACTGAGAAACTGTACAGATTAAGAAACTGTACACACTGAGAAACTGTACAGACTAAGAAACTGTACACACTGAGAAACTGTACAGACTAAGAAACTGTACAGACTAAGAAACTGTACAGACTAAGAAACTGTACAGACTAAGAAACTGTACACACTGAGAAACTGTACAGACTAAGAAACTGTACAGACTAAGAAACTGTACACACTGAGAAACTGTAAAGACTAAGAAACTGTACAGACTGAGAAACTGTAAAGACTGAGAAACTGTAAAGACTAAGAAACTGTACAGACTAAGAAACTGTACAGACTAAGAAACTGTAAAGACTAAGAAACTGTAAACTAAGAAACTGTACAGACTAAGAAACTGTACAAGCTAAGAAACTGTACGACTAAAAACTGACAGACTAGAAACTGTAAAGAGAAACTGAAACTAAGAAACTGTAAAAACTAAGAAACTGTAAAGACTGAGAAACTGTACAGACTAAAAACTGTACAATGAGAAACTGTAAAAACTGAGAAACTGTAAAGACTGAGAAACTGTACAGACTAAGAAACTGTACAGACTAAGAAACTGTACAGACTAGAAACTGTAAAGACTAGAAACTGTAAAGACTGAGAAACTAAAGACTGAGAAACTGTACAGACTAAAAAACTGCGACTAGAAACTGTAAGACTGAAACTTAACTGAGAACTGTAAGACTGAGAAACTGTAAGACTGTAGAAACTAAAGTGAGAAATGTCAGACTAAGAAACCTTACAGACTAAGAAACTGTAAATACTAAGAAACTTCTACAAAACTGAAAACTGTTCTGAAGAAGTCCTTTCAGTAATTGAGTCATTTTCTAGCCCTTTCTCAGTTAAGTTTGCATCATGGTTTCCCTAAGACATCCTTTCTCAGTTAAGTTGGCATCATGGTTTCCCTAAGACATCCTTTCTCAGTTAAGTTTGCATCATGGTTTCCCTAAGACATCCTTTCTCAGTTAAGTTGGCATCATGGTTTCCCTAAGACATCCTTTCTCAGTTAAGTTTGCATCATGGTTTCCCTAAGACATCCTTTCTGTCTTGAACTCTTTGCCTCCCATTTCAATGACTGATGTGTAATTATTTGACCCTTTCTACTTGAAGTACGTCCAACATATCTCCATCTTCTTGTTCATATAACAGTTGTTACTACTAATGGTTGATCAGACATTTGTCTGATTTCATCACTTCTCCTGAATTCGTCGCATTACTTCATTCAAACTATCTGTCGATCTAATCTAAATTGTTTGGTTATATGCCAACTGATGATAAGATATGATGATATCATAAGAACAATCACATTCATGGTTAAGAAAATCATTAACAAAGAAGAAGAAAAAGAAGAAGAAGCACATGAGTGAGGATGTTAAAAACAATAACAGAAGTGACATGTACAACATGTTTTGATGTGGAATAAAGGTCAGAGGTTAGATATTGGGTCAAGTTTCAAGTTTGACATATCACGAAATTGTAACCTCTGGGAGATAATTCTCAGAATATTTAGCTAAACAAAATCAACAGCCAAGAACTGCTCAATATTTAGATAAACAAAATCAACAGCCAAGAATTGCTCAATATTTAGCTAAACAAAATCAACAGCCAAGAATTGCTCAATATTTAGCTAAACAAAGTCAACAGCCAAGAATTGCTCAATATTTAGCTAAACAAAATCAACACACGAGAACTGCTTAATATTTAGATAAACAAAATCAACAAACACGAACTGCTCAATATGAGCATCTAGAAGAAAATACACACAGTAATAGGAAACAAACACTCCAGCTGGATAAAACATACACTCAATAACGATCAGGCTAACATTAAAAAAACTATCGTGCGGTGGTGAGTTCAAGAATAATAAGGTGGTGGGGGGAGGTGGAGAAACGAAAAAACAAATTAGAGAAGAATGGTGACGGAGGAGACGTACAGAGACGGCCAGACTTGGGTCACTTTGCAAAGGATGACCACAAACCGAGTAAGGTTGAGCAAGTGTTTCACTACAGAACATATAGAGAATGTCTACGGGAACATGTGTATGATATGAGTGCTAGAGCACAGTATTGTTTAAGAATATAGCTTGTCATGATAGATATGAACTGAACAGTATGTTTAGAATATAGCTTCTCATGGATATGATATGAGCTAGCAGCGTATTTTTAAATATAGCTTGTCAGTATTGATATAGACCTGCACATGTATTGTTTGATCATAGCTTGTCGAGAAGAACTTTGCCACCTACTAGTATTTTGTATTCTCTCATGGACTGTGATGTTCGCTTCTCAGCGTGATGCTCAAATCATCATTATTCTCCATCTCTCCATGATCTGTCTCCTCCTCTTGGCTGTGATCCTCGTTCTCTCTGGCTGTGATACTTCGTCTCCTCCTCTTGGCTGTGATATCGTCTCCCCTTGCTTGATACTCGTCCTCCTCTGGCTGTGATACCTTCTCTCCTGGCTTTATACCTTCTCCTCCTCTTGGCTAACCCTCTCCTCTTGGCTGTGATACCTTCTACAAATGATTTACCTTTGGTCTTTGTGTCCAAAATACTTCAATTTTCTCATTCTTATTTGTAGCACCAGACAGTCTTCTTTGATATTGAGTTCTTTCTGGATAGATCTATTTGTTCTCTTCTCTATCCGTGATATACGGATGACTCTTCTGTAATACTTATATTCAAAAACACGTATATGTTTCCCTACTGTCTTGTTAAATGTCCATGCTTCACACCCATACGTATGAGAATTAGACAACCCAGTATTGTGTAAATGAACTAGACAACACATTGCTTATAAACGAAAATTAACCCCGTCACCCGTTTGAACCGATTTACTGTCTCCCAGTATTTGTTAAGGTAACGTAAAGCCAGTATGGTGGTGTCTGTGGCTTAGGGATAGTGACTCGATCTATTAACCCCGACGTTCTGAGTTCGAATCATGCTGCGGACAATTTGGTTGCAAATTGTTTCGCGTTGATTTTTACAAAGGACGATGGCACCACCCGTTCAGAAAGCAATGGCAACTTCTGAACGTAATAATGCCTAGAAAAATCACAAACAGCGTCAAAAAGCTGGGGTTGATTTGCAAAGTCCTGTAAAGGATATGTAATTAACTGAACTGAACTTAAAGCCAGTATACTTGCAGCTTATTACAGTAAACATTGCAACATGAATGCGTCGGGAGATAGAAATAAATTATCGAATGAAAGGGTTAAATAAAGAAAGAAAGTAAAGATTGATAAAAAAGTAATCAAAAGTAGAGCAAGCATATCAGTATAGACTTGTGGTGGCTGAATATCAAAGTCTTCTGTTGCATTCCCTTTGTTTTATTTATTGTAGTCTAATTGCTTTATTTTCTTCACAATGATATCTATTTTGTTTACTTTTTGTTTCAAACTGACGTGCAGTTTCTTTGATTTGTTCTCTTTGATCATATATCTTTTTTTTTTAATTCACATAGAAATTTACTGACTTTAATTAGTTTTCTGTGATGTATATTTTCTTTACTTTGTTGGCTTTGATGTATAATTTTGGGGTTTTAATCCCCAAGTCTGAGAACCGTCGAAATAATCAGGAGAATAGCCACAAAGCCGGAAGGCTAATATGGCTTCTGTTCTAATGTGCGCTGTGTGGAATCTGGTCACTTGGTGTTCAAGGGCTCGATTAAAGATTATGCCTCTGCTTGCACGCTATCAGAGCACCACTAGACTAGCCACAAGTTGTTGTTTGTGTCGGTCGGCGGCCACTACTTCTATCAACAAAAGATAATATTTTCCAGATGGTGTTGCCCATTCGAAAACATTAAACACAAAATCAGGGATTTTTGTCATTATTATTATTGTGTTTGACAATGTTTCATTATTATCATGAGGTCTCTCTGGTGGTATAGTAAAGTGCTACCATCTCGCTCCGAAGGTACTCGGTTCGTTTCCCTGATAGCAGTATAGATGTTATCCAGTTTCTAATCCTATCGGAGAAGGACGATAAAATGTAAGTCCCAAGCGTAAGTTCAAGTTTAGTTCGTAAAGGAACCCTTAGCAGTTGAAAATTGATAAAAGCAGGCTGCAAACCAACTACACTGTCGAAATTCATAAAATATATTAAAATCAAATTCCTGCAAATATTTTCACCATCTTTAATATTACATTGGGGACCTCGCCGGTGCTACCGAGTTCGTGGACTGGAGCTGAAATCTTCATGTGTAAGAAAAAGATCGAGCACACATAGTTATTCACTGAAGTGCATAGTAGATGGTCCTTTCAATAAATTAATATATTCATCAACTATTATCCTTTTTCCTGCCATTTATATTTGGTTAAAAAATAAATCGTATCTTTATTCCTTTATTTTCCAATCTCTCTCTCTCACTTTTCCTCTCTCTCTTCCTCTCTTTCTCTCGTTCTCTTTTACGCACATATTTCTCACCAGTTCTGTACAGAAGGCCCGAGCCATATGGGATAAAACCGGATGTAAGGAAGTTTAACCTTCGAGGTTAGTCGATTTTTATAGTAACCATTAGCACTATAGACGTACATGACCGAATCATCACAGACCTGCGCTAGTTTAAAGGCTATAACAGTTTATTTACCCAGGCTTGGTGATGAACTTGAAGACAAAAGAAATATATTGTTTTATATCTTTATATGATACCTTGCGACCTCATGGACTCAACACACTACAATCCTATGATTCTAAGTACTTTCTCTTCTCATGCTCAATATTATAGATGTGTATATGTTAAATGTATTATATAAGTTATATATATATTTGATTTTTATTGTTTATCTTCTTTTTTTCCCCACTTATACTTTTTTTTTAACATTTATTTCATTATTCGTTTTTAGTTAAAGATTTTCAATTTTATGCCGTTAGGAATTTATTGTCTGAGTCTCTATGTTCTGTGTCGTGTAAGAAGTGAATTTTTTTCACTTCTGTTGTATCCTTTACGTGATAAAGACCTTTTGGTTGAAACGTTGCTATGTATTGTTATTGTTTCTGTATGTGTGTAAAACTAGTTCTTTTATACGTGTTTCGTCATTGCCACATCGTTTTACTGCAGTCTTCCTTGATATCGATAAGGCAAGAGAAACAAGCGCAAACTCAGAAGTCCTCACAGTAAACAGGGCCGTGTCTTGCTATGATACACAGAGGCGGCCGCAGCAGGTGGTTCGTGAGAGGGCTACATAAGCGGCGAAATAAAAAAAAAATTTGAATCATTCAATAATTAAAGATCTTCACACAACACTTTTCTACGAGATTGATTTATGTTAGTCCACTATACATGTATACGACTATAAGAGAATTTTTTTTAAAACTGCAATTGTAGTTAATTATTATCATTTAAAATGATTATGCTATAATAGTAGGAACTCGAATTAAAAAGTATAATTTGCATGGATTAGGTATATCTAAGGTGCGGAACGTGTGCCTGTGTGTGTGATAGATAGAGTTATTTAGGTAATTCTTGGCAACTTTTGCGTAATGTGTGTGATGAAAAAGAGAGAGAGAGAGAGGAGAGAGGAGAGGAGAGAGCTATTTTAAAGAAAAAATCTTCAAGAGGCGACATTTAGAAGACTAGCATGACACTGAGAAAATATACCGCACGGTCCTGATAGTAAAACACTTGCCAAATGACCGTCTGTAAAGACAAAAATAGGCTATGCATATACAAATCAGCGAATAGGAAGATTTGTAAAAAGACATTAGACAAACTAATTAGTGTCTGTATTATAAAACTGACACTTTATTTTTTCTGTTTGTTCTATTTCTGCAGATTCCAGACACCGTTCAGTACCACTGACAACATTTCAACGAGATCATCAATTCAACGACACTCATAATCATTCGTGGTTTATAACCAGACGTGTTTGAAATTAAACATTGCCACAAATCTATGACAACTCTACAACTAAACTTTTTCACTTCCAAATATGAACCCCCAACTCAACGGAACTCACAATTTCAACCAAATTTCAACTATAACTTAATATGACCCACAATTGAACGTGACACAAATCAAAATATGACAAATAGCACAAAGTGATACAGGGCTAAATGTGATAGTTCAGTTTGATTCACAACCAAACATCACTCACAACCCAGCGTCCCTCACAACCCAGTGTCACTTACAACCCAGTGTCACTCACAACCCAGCGTCACTTACAACCCAGCGTCACTCACAACCCAGTGTCACTTACAACCCAGCCTCCATCGAAACGTAGCGTGACAAACAACGTAACGTAACTCGCAATATTGTAACTGGCAAGACAACACACAGCGTAACAACACAAATCAACGTGACCAACAACACAACCACACAGCGTAACAACACAAATCGACGTGACCAACAACACAACCACACAGCGTAACAACACAAGTCAACGTGACCAACAACACAACGAATGTAGCTTTGACCAAAGTGAACTCAATGTAACCATTAATATCGTATTAGCAAATAACAATTTGGAAGTGTAATCATCATTACAACATCACCACAATTAACGTGACCAACAACCTAACGTATTTTGGAACGTGACCAGCAACCTAACGTATTTTGGAACGTGACCAGCAACCTAACGTATTTTGAACGTGACCAGCAACCTAACGTATTTGGAACGTGACCAGCAACTAACGTATTTTGGAACGTGACTAGCAACCTACCGTATTTTGGAACGTGACCAGCAACCTAACGTATTGTGGAACGTGACTAGCAACCAAATGCTGATAACAACACAACTTCACAAACAACGCATTGTGACAAACAACAAACTGAGTGTCCAAGAAAACTATATAATCAATAACACAACGTGGTCAACAGCCCAATACGACACAATATTTTTTTCTGAGAAATTATTATGCAAGAAGATACAACAACAAAGGTATGGCTTGATAGCCACTCAATAAAGTGATTATCACGGAACAACAAGATCATTATACAAGCAGATCTCGTCTCTTAGTGCCGTCATGCAATCTAACCATTGTTTTAATTAGTTGCTAGGCAACACGATTTGATACGTTGTCACCAGACCGAGAACTTGCAACAAGGTGTGCAACTTGGGAATACGCGAGAGCTGGCTGCTTCCAGATAATCATGTTGTCATAGAAACTCTAAGCCAACATTTGTGTACTTATAAGAAGTTATGGCGGTGAGAATTAGAGCATGTTGATTTTCTGATGATCGGACCAATTCTTTTCATATCTGTTCATAGATTGAATGCTACTAAAATCCTGAAAGTTGTCAATTTGTCTTTATCGCTGTCTTCCAGCATAGACTCATGAACTCAGCTGCGATCTTCGTTATTCAGCAACCGATGATTCTCAGAGATCGGGAAGAAATAATGCTGCAATGCAACAAAAATACTTACAACCACGGAGATATTTCTGGAACAAATTTTGCAATGGAGTCCGCTTACGTTCTCAATCAACTAATCATTTCAGCCATCGTGGTCACGTGCTTCATATGCACCAAAACTATAGTGGACAGTCTGAGACGACGGAATGCACGGCTGACATTGGTCATCATTGGCGCGGGGCCAATAGGATTAACATCAATGTTAGTCGCCGCACGATGTGGACGTGTCTCACGGATAGTTCTTTACGAAGAGTTGTCCAAACTGACACTTTTCAATAAACCGCACCAAATTGCATTAGACGTTAAAAGTGTGCATTTTTTGAAACGATTGGGTGTGGATTTTGATAACATTGAGGGTTGTTGGGATTCGGGATGTTTCTATACTCGTCTGGGGGTTTTCCAGGAGTATATGCTGACAACCGTTCCTAAACTGGGTGCACCAGTGGACCTGCGACTTGGAACAAAGGTGAGTAGTACCTTTTCACTTCTATATCATCTCATTGTTCTTTGTATTTATTGTATCCTTAATATATGTAGTTTCCTGTACATACATTAAATACTGCATATGTTATGTTATGTCATGTTATGTTATGTCATGTTATGTTATGCGATCGACGTCATGGCACATTGGGCATTCCCATTCGTGCTCTGTCCTCCGTTGCAGCAGCCATCCCAAAGTCCATTTCCTCACAGTACCCATGAGAAGTTGATTACTATATCTTCTCTCTCTACCACGAAGACGACACTGCCTGGCATGTCCAAACTTAACTCCTAATTCTCGAACTCGTTCCAGTGTCTGAGACCGCCCATGTCACACAATTGAGAACAATAGTACTTTATATATATATGTTAATTCATTGGCCTCTTTGTTTCAGGAGACAATAGGTTTTCCGTCACATAGTATATTCTGCGCTAAATCACAACATTTCTTGTGGCTGTAATGGTCTATTCTGAAGTGTCAATCCTGCCACAATTGCTGCAGGTGAAACTGGAGACTGGAGCTGATATATAGGATGTTCTCTCTGCACTCTGCGCTCTCTTTTACCTCCATATGTGATGGTGTTTTTCTTCATTTCTTTTTAAGCCACCTCTCTCTGTTGCTCGCATTGCTTCTGTTATAATATATTATTATACACTCTTCATCTATATTTGATTTGATTTTTTAAACGAGCATACGAAATACATCGCAAAAAAAAGACGTATCGAAAAAAAATACACACCGTTTATCTCTACTTTCCTTTAGAAGGCACTTGACAGCATAGCCAATCAGTTTGGAATATCATGAAACGGTGTACCACAGACGATCGTGTAATTCTCTCACACAGACTACAAACATTCAGGACGAAGTAAATGCCTTGACAGTAAAGGCGCACAGGATCAGTCTTAAAATCAATCAAGAAAAGACAAAAGTACTGCAAAGATACAACATACGGTAAGACAAGATATTGATTAAGGAAAGGGTTACAGACGATTTCAGAGATTTCAGCCAATCACGAGGTACTGGGAATCTGCAGGCATCTCCAGGGAAACAAAGCTCAGCTGTGAAATATGTTTTGTTGTATGACTCGGAAACGTGACGAGTCACCAAGTTAAATAGAAGTAAGATTCAGACTTTTATCAACAATTGTTTTGGGTTGGTATAACAGAGTTCAAAACACAGACATGTAGATGAGAATATGTAGATAAGCATGAACTCATGATGACCCAGGTCTGGAGGAGAAAATAACATGTTCGAAAGACATAGTCGAGTGTCCCTAGACAAGCACTTGATTTGAACCCACGAGCGAAAAGGAAAAAGGGAACGTCCTATACATATCTAGAAACATATTATTTTGGAGGAACTTAAAGATTTTGTTCAACCCTGGGAGGCCTTACAATAAACAGTCAGAGACCAGGACATGAGGGCAACAACTGTTGAAGCCCTATACTCCATGAGGAGCGTAGAAGAATAAGCCAAGTCATGCTTTTGCATATATCTTTATACACCTTTCATGCATAGTTTATATATCTTTATACACCTTCATGCATAGTTTATATATCTTTTATACACCTTTCATGCATAGTTTATATATCTTTTATACACCCTTCAAGCATATTTGCATATATCTTTTATACACCTTTCATGCATAGTTTATATATCTTTTATACACCCTTCAAGCATATTTGCATATATCTTTTATACACCTTTCATGCATAGTTTATATATCTTTTATAAACCCTTCAAGCATATTTGCATACATTTTTAATGTATTTTCATGCAAATTTGCTTTATATATTTTACGTATTCTTCATGCATATTTTCATATATATAAAAAAAAAAATGTTCATACATATTTGCATAAATTTCTTTACTTATTTTTCATACATATTTGCATATTTTTTTACATCAAGTTTCTTAATGATTCATATTTCTTTATTGATTATATGTTCCTCATTTATGGCTACCTGAAGTACCTGCCATATTTGTTATGTGTTTGTGAACAACGGAATAAACTACAGGTAAACAGTTACCTGGACTGAAACACACAGGTGTTATCTGGCACCGTTAGCATGTATTGCTCATAGAGACTAGATATTTACATACATTATTTAGTAACGATTACAAGCGGTTGTAAAACTTACCAACAGGTAAGTTCACGCAAAACTAACCATCAGGTAAGTTCAGGTAAAACTGGGTTTCAGAATGGAGAAAGTCGAGACAGAACACGACAGTGACATTCAATCGATTTCTTTATTTGTTATTTATAGTTGAAGAGCACTCCA
Organism: Arion vulgaris; assembly: GCA_020796225.1. NCBI lineage: Eukaryota > Metazoa > Mollusca > Gastropoda > Stylommatophora > Arionidae > Arion > Arion vulgaris. Next base: position 65,587,067 of record CM036760.1, read on the forward strand.
GTTCTATATTGAACAAATACTTATGTATGGCAGCAAATCATGGACAATGAGTTTTAAACAAGCAATGAACAATGAACAAGCAATCAATAAGATCACTGGAAGCGACAGAGATATGGTCTTTTTTTTACGGAGGAATGCTAAAAATGTAATGGACAGCGAAGAAAACATATGATGAAGTTTTAAATCAGACCTGCACACAAAGAAACCGTATTAAAAGAATCAGAATCAGGCAATAACAGTTCTTCGGGCATATAATGCGAAGAGAAGGTTTAGAAGATTTGGTGATAACGTGTAACATTCGGGGAAGGAAAGATAGTGGAGGTGTGGAGAAGATGTTGAATGTTTGACATCGTGGTTCTACAAAATATCCACGTCAGAACTAATTAGCTGCACCAAGAAGAGAGAGTTGTGGAGAGACATGATCGTCTATGCCGTTGGGCATGGATCTTGATTAATTAAGTTGAAGAGCATAAACAGATTCCAGAAATGAAAGATAATCATGATGCACCAAATACTTGACAATTCATCATTCAATTGTTTGTCCTGACCAGAACTAAAAGATCTTAGTGGGCTGAAGACAACGTATTTACTTCACTGCACTGGGTTTTCTCGTGTAGCCCGGTCCCTCTCCCTCCGTAGAAATGTCGTAGCTTTATGACTGGACTTAGTTAGTCTTTCCTCTTGGGCCTGTGGGCGGCGCATTGGGCAGAGGTCATAGCTCTCCATGTCTCGCGGTTCGTTGCTATTTGTTTTAAGTCTTTAATGTTTACTAGGCCCATCGTTGAGCCTTCTCTGGTGATGGTTCTACGCAGAGTCTCTCTTGGTCTTCCTCGTTTTCTTTTTCCCTCTGGTGTCCATATGAGGGATTGGTAAGGAGTCTTCTCTCATCCATTCTAAGTGTGTGGCCGATGTAGTTCCAGCGGCACTTTCTTATAAAATTTGATACATTTTCTTGCTTGGTCTCTTGTCTTATTTGTGTATTGGGTCTGAAATCTGACCATTTGAGGTTCAGTATTCTTCTAAGACATTTATTCTCAAAGTTATCTAATTTTCTTTCTAGAGCTTTTGTTGCTTTCCAACTCTCGCATCCATAAGTTAATACTGGAATCACACAAGAGTTAAAGATCTTTAATTTTAAGTGCTTGCTGAGTGAATTGGACTTCCATATATTTGACAATTTGTTAAAAGCACTTGATGCCAATGCGATTCTGTGTGGAATTTCTGGCGCTGTATCCCCGTAGATGACATCATACTTCCTAGGTATGTAAAACTTTTGACTTTTTCAAGAGTGTAGTTTTTTAGTTGAATATTATGACTGGACTAATGGAGATAAATTATTTCTCAGTTTAAACATGTGAAACTGATTTCAGAAGTAGAAGTCAAGACCAAGAAGAAATGGATTGATTGATTGATTGATTGATTGATTGGACCATCATCATTGCACTTCGGTGAGTAACCATTTGTGCTCCGATCTCTTTCTTACACAGAAAGATATCAGCTGCAGTACACTAACTCCGTAGCACCGGCAAGGGTACTCAATGTAATTTTGAAGATGGCGAAGATATTTTTGGAGAAATTTTATTTTAAATCTTTTTTCTAATGAATTTTGTCCGTGCAGCGGCTTTCCAGGCTGCTCTTCTCGATTTTGAACTGCCAATGGTTCTTTTACATGCTCAGTGGGAACACGGGACCTCTGTTTTATCATCCGTCTCCGATAGAACTAGGAACTCGATCTCACCTACACTGAGATCAGGGATCTCTGGACAAATTCGATTCTCCAGAAAGCAACCTGGTACCTTTGGCCAGAGACAAGCACTTAATCTCTAGCCATGAGCAATAAGTGAATGGCACTTTGAGAGAAACTACCTAGAATGTAAGACACAATAGTGTTTCAACATAAGTGTATAGCTAGCAGCGGTTCATGAAGTCAGCGAGTGTCACTAGTGTGTGAAGCAGTGCAGTGTTCAAGCAGTGCGAGTGTCATAGCTTAGTCAGCGAGTGTCATAGCTTAGTCAGCGAGTGTCATAGCTTAGTCAGCGAGTGTCATAGCTTAGTCAGCGAGTGTCATAGCTTAGTCAGCGAGTGTCATAGCTTAGTCAGCGAGTGTCATAGCTTAGTCAGCGAGTGTCATAGCTTAGTCAGCGAGTGTCATATTGAAACAGAAACCAGGTAATTTGTGACTAAACACTGTCGTACAGAATAGAATGAACCCGGATGCAGAGATTAGCAAGGCTGCAGATACCGTTGGAGACATTAACAAAGACATTACACAAAAACCTACGGAAGATAGCAGCCAAATATTTATTTTACCTTTGACACAACGAGGCAGACATTGTATACATGTGGAGGAGGAAATACGTGTGATTTCCAGGAGGAATAAACAATGACTACCTGGTGTCACTGGGTGAGGGGAGAATGGGAGGGCTTAAGTTTAGGCGTAAGAAGGTTATACTCTCGAGTGATAGGGCTGAACTCTGATATGGAAGGCTAGGCTCCAGTATTAAATGACTAAACTTTGGTGTGCAAGTGCTGGTCCGGATAAGAAAAAGTTAAGTTACGTGGTGGAATGCCCGAGTGGTTACCGGGGCCCAAATTAAGGTGTAAAGAATGAATAGAACCACTGTTACCTGCCACGCATGTCGTAAGAGGCGACTAAGGAGGTGGGCGTGAAGCTAGCTACCCCACTACGCAAAACACACTAGATAGCTACAGAAACCACAACCAGGGAAATTCATAGCTCACCAACCTCACCACCCGAGGAAGAAGAAGGGCACCGTAAGGAGGGACTCATGAAGCAACCCGGTGACATCTGAAAGGAAATCAGGCTGCTGACTCACCTTCTTTCAACCCGGTGACATCTGAAAGGAAATCAGGCTGCCGACTCACCTTCTTTCAATCCGGTGACATCCGAAAGGAAATCAGGCTGACCTCACCCCACCTTCTTTCAATCCGGTGACATCCGAAAGGAAATCAGGCTGCCGACTCACCTTCTTTCAACCCGGTGACATCTGAAAGGAAATCGGGCTGCCGACTCACCTTCTTTCAACCCGGTGACATCCGAAAGGAAATCGGGCTGCCGACTCACCTTCTTTCAATCCGGAAGATCTCCAGGATTGGCACCTGGAATTTCCGCACGATGTTCGAAACTGGGAAGACAGCACAGGTGGTACAGGAAATGAGGACATGAACTCTGGGATAGAACAGGACAACGACAGTTGGAACAAGACATAAGGAGCAGAAGGTGGTGATGGATAGGACACACACTGAGGAAACCCCTAACAGCATCACAAGACAGGCTCTCCAATGGAACCCCAGGGCAATAGAGGTAGGGGAAGATCCAGGAACACCTGGAGACGGGAGTTGGAGACGGAATGCAAGAAAATGGGGAGAGAGTGGAGAGATCTGGAAAGGATTGCCTTTGATAGGCGGGCTTGGAAGGCCTTGGTTGTGGAACTATGCTTCCCTAGGGGCGAAGGGTGAAGAAGATATGGTGGAAGAACTAAGCACAAGCAGTGTAAGTTACGTGATTCCTTGTGCACATCAAGGAGGGTATGAGCTTAAGCTTATTTTTACCTAAGCTCATAGCAAGTACTTTTCTCCAGTAAAACTGCGTTTCCTGGAAACACATTTGAATGCATTGATGTTCTAACGCTCAGACCCCATAATGGCTGTATGACTCGGTGTAGCATAGGGTGCAGCTGTTCTAAAGCCGTCTTTGAAGTTTTATAAGCTGTATGACTCAATGTGGCAGAGGGTACTGCTGTTCTAACGTTGATTGTGAGATCCCATAAAGTTATATGATTCGATGTGGAAGAGGGTACAATGTCAAGAGCTGGACAGACTTTTAACTTCCATGGAAACAATGTTGTACTTCTCTGTGATGTATTATGTTCACTATTAAACTTTAGATCTATATGTTATTTTATTTAGCATTTCATGTTTGTAGTTTTCTTGATAGAGGCTTATGATCGAAACTTTCATTGCTGCCATTTTACATATTTAATTATTAATTGTTCCTTGCTTTTGTAGTACTGCCACACTCTCCCGTGTGGTGCCGGGGCCCGAAAGGGAAGCAAATAATAGTACCACTGCAACCTACAGCGCATGTTGTAAGAGGCGGCTGATGTAGGCCCTAGGAATGCTACCTAGTAAATAAAAAGCAGCGCAGAAATCGGATGTGCTATCCTACTTGTAGGCGCATAACCGGCACAACGTACTATCGCTCTTATACTCAGATCACATACAAGTCACACTGAGTGGTTGACAAGTGGTCGATACGGAGCGTTCAAAGAAGAAGAATACTGCCACATACCTGTCCTCTTTCATAACGCTCATTTATTCAATAGCACCACAGCCTCCCCGAGGTTTTCTCTACATTTTATCTGATCCGGTCTGACTCCCATCAGATCTGTAGTTTTCCACACATCGTCTGACATTGTTGTCCACACATCGCCTGACATTGTTGTCCACACATCGCCTGACATTGTTGTCCACACATCGTCTGACATTGTTGTCCACACATCGCCTGACATTGTTGTCCACACATCGCCTGACATTGTTGTCCACACATCGTCTGACATTGTTGTCCACACATCGCCTTACATTGTTGTCCACACATCGCCTGACATTGTTGTCCACACATCGTCTGACATTGTTGTCCACACATCAGAAACAAATCTCTTCTAAGCAAAGCTTCCTGGTATCCACATATTAGTCTCTAATCTTACGTACTTACTGACTTATTCCTCTCCGCTCCTCGTGGAGCATAGGACCTCAACAGTTGTTCGTCACTCTTCTCGGTCTCTGGCTGTTTTCTATATAGTCTCCCAGGATAGTCGAGCAATCTTCAGTTCCTCAAGAAGACTTCGTCTCCAGGTCTGTTTAGAGAGTCCTCTTTTTTGTATTCCTTGCGGGCTCCACTCAAGTGCTTGTCTAGTGACATATTTTCTTTAGTCTCCCAGGATAGTTGTGCACTCTTCAGTTCATCAAGAAGACTTCGTCTCCAGGCCTGTTTAGCGAGTCCTCTTTTTTGTATTCCTTGCGGGCTCCACTCAAGTGCTTGTCTAGTGACACTCGACTGTGTCTTCTGTATGATATGCTCGACTCATCGTCCTTTTCTCCTCTTAACCTGGGTCATCATGGGTTTCTGTCCGGTTCTTATCCCCAGGTCTCTGGTTTTCAACCGCTCTATCTCAGGTCTCTGGATTCTTCAACTCTGTCATACTATCTCAGTCTGAGAATCCGTCGCAGACATCCGTTTACAAAAGGTCTGAATCTTATTTGTATTTAACTTGGTGACTCGTCAAGTTTCCGAGCCATACAGCAACACAGATTTCACATTTGTGCTGCACATCCTGAACTTTGTTTTCCTGGAGAGGGCAGTGGATTTCCACACTGTGTGTAGGATAGCAAAGGCTTGTCGGACTTTCATAATCCTAGAGTTTCTAATCTTAGTTATTCAACAATGAAGTCGCTCATCTAAAAATATATCTATGAGTTATACATATTTTGATTGTGTTCCGTTTCCAGGTTTTCTTCAAAATGCGTTGTCATTGTATCAGAGCATGTTGAGTAAACACTCTGACATGTTACATATGTTACATACAGCTGTGTACACACAACAACAATGAAGTTATCGAGTGTGTAACATCTGAAAGTAACAAGAAATCAGTCCTGATAGATATCCAGAAAGTTGCTTATCAACGTTGCCAAATATCGTCGCCATGTTTTAAGATATCATTAAGATTTATATGTTTTTCTCTTTGCTCTACATTTTGATATTTTTGCTTTGTTTACCACAACATGGAAAGTAAATCATTTGTTTGTATGCTGACGCATTGTAGATTTGATAATTCGATTATTGTATTTGTAAACATCATACCACTAACAACATATCATACCACTAACAACACATCATACCACTAATAACACATCATACCACTAACAACATATATCACTAACAACACATCATACCACTAACACAACGTTTCCCAAAGTGGGCGGCACCGCCCCCAGTGGGCGCTGAAGCGTTCTAGGGTAGCGATAGTGGGTTCAGAAGAATTTGTAGGGTGTTCAGGCGGTTACGGGTTGGTGACTCCTTAAAGAAGAAATTAATAATAAATATTTTAAAATACATTATTTTCGTGATTTTGCGATTGAATAATCATTTCAAATATGAATTCTGTATTTTAATTCATCTTAAGCCCATCTTACACGATCCATTTTTTCATCAATTTTCTATTTCATGCATATAAGCATTTGAAAATTGACCATGTATGATAGAAATATATATCAATTGTCTATGTCAAAGAGAAAATAGTGCATGTATATATGGGGGAGTGGAGGGGGCGTTGGCAAATTATTTTTAAGTGGAGGGGTGTTACAAAGTTTATGTTGTGCACAGTGGGCGGTGGGTCGAAACAGTTTGGAAATCTATGCACTAACACTACAACTTACCATTATGTACATATCTTAATACCATCGACTTCAAACTCAATCGAAACTTATAAATATGCAGTTCCGTGTACATTGATCGATGTTAACACATCAGCCATACTCATGTTAGTATTGCAATGGGAATCTAATTATTCTTCTGTAAAACACCATCTCAGTTCACTCGCTAAATTGTGTTGTTGGTTTATTGATTGTCCATGATTCTATTTTATAGTTTTTAATACGAACAAATTGTACATCACTTGAGACCATCATTAACAGGCGAAGATGGAGGTGGATTGGTCATGTATATTGTTTGTCAGTGGGGACATTAGATAGTACAGCTCTCCGATGAACAGTGGATGGTTAAAGAAGGGCCTGAACGTCCAAAGGAAACCACGAGAAGAACTGTGGAAGAGAGTTCAAATTTTGGGGCTTGACATGGGAGACAATTTGTAGAAAGGTGGCAGCACGGAAGGAATGGAAATCTCTTGTGGGAGAGTTATGTTTCAAATGGTACATGGAGAGGATATAAATAGATGGATGATTCTTGTTCATACACTAGTATTGACTAAAATGTTGTAATGAAGAACATTCATATCAACTTGAATAGAACCACTGTTACCTGCCACGCATGTCGTAAGAGGCGACATTCATATCAACTTGAATAGAACCACTGTTACCTGCCACGCATGTCGTAAGAGGCGACATTCCTATCAACGTGAATAGACGCCCGAGTGGTTATCGATGCCTAAATTTGGGGTGTAAAGAATAGAGCCACTGTTACCTGTCACGCATGTCGTAAGATGCGATTAAGGAGGTTTGGCTGAAATCGGATGCACATGTCCTAAACGTGTAGAAGTCTATGCGTTTAGGGGCCTACAAACCAATGTGCAACGTATACACGTTCTTGGTAAAGATCAAACATATCACAAAGAGTGATTAAAATTGGTCGTAAAGAACGAACGCAAAGAAGAAGAACTTGAATAGACAATTTGTTGCAGATAATACTTTTCATTTTCTAGAAGTGCTGTGTTTGCCTGACCTACTATATTTCAGTTGGTTCGGACACGAGAGATCGAGTGGCTATCAAAGAAGGACGATCAAACATAGATCCGTTATTGAACACGTAAACAAAGAACTGGCAGTTAAAATAGATAATAGTAGGCTTCAAAACTGCTGTCCAAATACGAGTCATTAAAAAAATCAAAATAAAATGTATACAAACATTTTCACCCTATATCGTTGATCTTCACCGGTGCTACGGAGTTCGTGCACTGTCACTGTGATTTTTGCACAAGAAAGAGATCGCAGCACGCATGATTATCCACTAAAGTGCAATGAAGATCGCCCTATCAATCAATCAATCAATCAACATTATATCCATTTATTTCTATTCCAGCCTTTTCATTGATTGATTTCTACCACTTTGCTCCATCGAATTCAAGTCGTCGTATTTTCCTCACTCTGCTCCCCACATTTAGCACTCAAGTTGTTATATTTTCCTCACTCTGTTTCCCACATTTAGCACTCAAGTCGTCGTATTTTCCTCACTCTGCTCCCACATTTAGCACTCAAGTCGTCGTATTTTCCTCACTCTGTTCCCCGACATTTATCGTGATAAATATAATATTGGAATTTTCTTGCTTCTTCTTCTATCTGGAAATATCTATAGACGCTACCATGTTGTGGCTAGTAATACATCACACTTAGCTGTCATCAGTATGATTTTACTTACATCGAACTTGGCTAGTAGTATTTGCAGTTTTCTTAATGAACAAACTCAGCTCTTCTGTGTAAACATATACAGACTTTTAGAGATTCGTTTTGTGTGTATGCGTTTGTATGCTTGTTCCCCTGTTTGTGTTCGCAGTTTGTGTTCGTGTATGTGTATGTGTGTGCGAAATGTTTGAGCATCTTCGGCGTGTCGATAGAAACATGTCATGGTCAGATTTAGCTTGTGATATAGTTCATAGTTCATAAGTATGGTTCCAACTTCACTGCAACGGGTCACCCATTGTGATACATGTCTTATCCATACCTACTTATCTAAGTAACAATGTGGGTACTTTAACATGCATAGTATTTCAAACTTCGCTGATAGCTTAACTCTTACTTTAACATGCATAGTGTTTCAAACCTCGCTGATAGCTTAACTCTTACTTTAACATGCATAGTGTTTCAAACTTCACTGATAGCTTAACTCTTACTTTAACATGCATAGTGTTTCAAACTTCGCTGATAGCTTAACTCTTACTTTAACATGCATAGTATTTCAAACTTCGCTGATAGCTTAACTCTTACTTTAACATGCATAGTGTTTCAAACTTCGCTGATAGCTTAACTCTTACTTTAACATGCATAGTATTTCAAACTTCGCTGATAGCTTAACTCTTACTTTAACATGCATAGTATTTCAAACCTCGCTGATAGCTTAACTCTTACTTTAACATGCATAGTGTTTCAAACCTCGCTGATAGCTTAACTCTTACTTTAACATGCATAGTGTTTCAAACTTCGCTGATAGCTTAACTCTTACTTTAACATGCATAGTGTTTCAAACTTCGCTGATAGCTTAACTCTTACTTTAACATGCATAGTGTTTCAAACCTCGCTGATAGCTTAACTCTTACTTTAACATGCATAGTATTTCAAACTTCGCTGATAGCTTAACTCTTACTTTAACATGCATAGTATTTCAAACCTCGCTGATAGCTTAACTCTTACTTTAACATGCATAGTGTTTCAAACCTCGCTGATAGCTTAACTCTTACTTTAACATGCATAGTGTTTCAAACCTCGCTGATAGCTTAACTCTTACTTTAACATGCATAGTGTTTCAAACTTCGCTGATAGCTTAACTCTTACTTTAACATGCATAGTGTTTCAAACCTCGCTGATAGCTTAACTCTTACTTTAACATGCATAGTATTTCAAACTTCGCTGATAGCTTAACTCTTACTTTAACATGCATAGTGTTTCAAACCTCGCTGATAGCTTAACTCTTACTTTAACATGCATAGTATTTCAAACTTCGCTGATAGCTTAACTCTTACTTTAACATGCATAGTATTTCAAACTTCGCTGATAGCTTAACTCTTACTTTAACATGCATAGTGTTTCAAACCTCGCTGATAGCTTAACTCTTACTTTAACATGCATAGTATTTCAAACTTCGCTGATAGCTTAACTCTTACTTTAACATGCATAGTATTTCAAACTTCGCTGATAGCTTAACTCTTACTTTAACATGCATAGTATTTCAAACTTCGCTGATAGCTTAACTCTTACTTTAACATGCATAGTATTTCAAACCTCGCTGATAGCTTAACTCTTACTTTAACATGCATAGTGTTTCAAACCTCGCTGATAGCTTAACTCTTACTTTAACATGCATAGTGTTTCAAACTTCGCTGATAGCTTAACTCTTACTTTAACATGCATAGTATTTCAAACTTCGCTGATAGCTTAACTCTTACTTTACTATAATATACTTCTTCTTCGGCGATCTATGGTCATGTGCTTAATTTACTCCGGACCACAAACTGAACAGTCAGCTTCAGGTCTGTCAGGTTTCCCCAAAGCTTAGTTTTCAGGTCGACTTGGTGTGGACACATGTTGCTTCTCAGCTCACCAAGGAGAGGACAGTCTTGCAGGATATGCTCGGTGTCTGTTCCACCTGCTGACACTGGCAGAGAGCTGTTTGACTTAATCTTAGTCTATATAAGTGTTTGTTGAGTCTGCAGTGTCCGGTGCGTAGTTGAAATATAATGACCTGGTCTGTTCTGCTTAGATCTTTGAGGGAGTCTTTTCCATAATCATATCAAGTGTTTGTCTTCCAGTCTACTGCAGATTTTCTCTGTATGAGGTTTTGACCTCTTGAAAAGACAAGGGTTGGTAAATTTGCTCTTTGGCACTGCCCTCCTTAGCTAAGACATCGGCACTCTCATTGTCTGGAATGCCACAGTGAGATGAAATTAATAATATACATCGCCAATCGCTCAGACAGTACCAATTCTTCGACAAGTAACCTAGCGTGTTAAAAATTGTTAATTGCAATTTTAACAATTATTTTCTATTTATTAATTCCCGTTGTGCATATCAACGATTATTTTATATGAAGAGTACTATCAAGGACCTTCGAGTGTGTACATCGTATAGAGTGTTCCTATAGACTTTGGTATTTCCAAGATCCATCGTTTGCATGCCCGACATTTCGTCTTGAAACCATTATATCTGATTTGCAGTGCCACCCGTGTGGTGCCGGAACTCGGAAGGGAAGCAAAGAATAGTACTACTGTGATCTACCAGGCATGTCGTAAGAGGCGACTGATGTAGAGCAGCATAGGAACTACCTTAGTAAATAAAAAGCACTGCAGAAATCGGATGTGCTGGCATAATTATAGACGTATAACTGCCACAATGTACAATCTCTCTTAGGCTCAGATCACATAAAATCACACAGAGTGGTTAATATCTGGTCAATAATTAGCTGGCATAATTGTAGACGTATAACTGCCACAACGTACAATCTCTCTTAGGCTCAGATCACATAAAATCACAGAGTGGTTAACATCTGGTCAATAATTAGCTGGCATAATTGTAGACGTATAACTGCCACAACGTACAGTCTCTCTTAGGCTCAGATCACATAAAATCACAGAGTGGTTAACATCTGGTCAATAATTAGCTGGCATAATTGTAGACGTATAACTGCCACAATGTACAATCTCTCTTAGGCTCAGATCACATAAAATCACAGAGTGGTTAACATCTGGTCAATAATTAGCTGGCATAATTGTAGACGTATAACTGCCACAATGTACAATCTCTCTTAGGCTCAGATCACATAAAATCACAGAGTGGTTAACATCTGGTCAATAATTAGCTGGCATAATTGTAGACGTATAACTGCCACAACGTACAATCTCTCTTAGGCTCAGATCACATAAAATCACAGAGTGGTTAATATGTGGTCAATAATTAGCTGGCATAATTGTAGACGTATAACTGCCACAATGTACAATCTCTCTTAGGCTCAGATCACATAAAATCACAGAGTGGTTAATATGTGGTCAATAATTAGCTGGCATAATTGTAGACGTATAACTGCCACAACGTACAATCTCTCTTAGGCTCAGATCACATAAAATCACACAGAGTGGTCAATAATTAGCGTTCAAAGAAGAAGAAGAATACGCATCGTATTTGGTATTTCTATCTACTCTAGTATTTCTGAGATCTATCGTTTACGTGGGTGACTGTTGGCCTCTTGAAATCATTGTATCTGATTAGTATTGCTTGTTGTGATGCACTGTTGGACAGTCATCGTATGACATGGCCGAACCTTTTGGTTTCCTGTTTCTGTATATACTCTAGCAAGACACAATTACAAGCTCAATTTGATGATATTTATGTATACTTCTTGGTAGAATACAACAGCACTCATATATTACACACTACACACTACACTACACATACATTACAACACTCATATATTACACACTACACGACACAAACATTACAACACTCATATTTGTACTGTACGAAATATGAACTAGTACTCTAGTACCTAACATAATAAAGTTATAGCACGTCTTGTTATGTCACCAAATTTTGTTCTATGAAACAGCAAAAAAAATTGTTCTAGTGTGCGTGTAAAATAATAATAAAATAAATGAAACCCTTTCATACCTCGTGGTATATGGGGCAATACAGTGTTAGGCCTGTATTTTTCATTGACCGTCGGCACACGATGGGTGATGTGGTCAGCATCACGCCGGCCGCCTTTACTTTCCAAGAGCATGTCTGGTACCCAGTTGAGGCTGGGTCGACCTGAGAGCCGTCGCGGTCCGGGAAAAATTTCACGCTCACTGCGGGAGTTGAACCCAGACCACCAGCCATGAGAAGCGAGTTCACTAACAACTACGCTACTGCGGCTCTCGCGTGTACAAAGTGTTAATAAATAAAATAGGGTCGGATGTTGTCCGCTGGCCGTAGGTTAACAACATGTTTGAAGGCAACACTTCACGTGATGTCGTGATGTCATCTGCTGATGTATGAATTGAAACTTTCACGAATGTCAAAGCGCGTGACTAGATCATAATGATGAGAACAGTAAGGACTAGAATGATTGAACTAGTCAGAACTGGTCTGGTTCCGTTCAAATTATCCACAATGTTTACAGTAAGACTTTTCTAAATGTCTGCGAAGACCAGACACGTGTAGCTGGTAAATATAAAGTGACTGCGCGTCTGTTTTTCCGTTTGTCTCTTTGTTGATATGGAAAAAAAAACCATTGGTCATATATTGATTAAGCATGGAAAGATTAAGATAGTGTTATAGTATCTACATACAGTTATACGTATATCGCAATACCTCACTGAAGAACTGTTCTATCTGTTCTAGCAAATGAGAAAAAACTAGACCGAGTTATGTGGAAAACTACGTTGCGAACAGGTGCGGAATAATTTTTGGGGAAAAAAGACAGTGATATTCTTGACGTTAAGAGAAACAAGCGCAAATCCAGAAGTCTTTACAACAGCACATATCCAAAATGACCGTCTGTAAATACGAAAAATGTCATACATATTATTAACGTTTGAAAGGAATGAACAACATTGCCACTTGATTCGATTTTTCGTCTAGTACGGCACCTGGTCGTTGACAGTTGTCACGGATTAGGCTAGTACGGCACCTGGTCGTTGACAGTTGTTACAGATTAGGGTAGTAGGACACCTTCTCGTTGACATCTGTCACAGATTAGTCTAACAGGACACCTCCTCGTTGACAGCTGTCACAGATTAGTCTAACAGGACACCTTCTCGTTGACATCTGTCACAGATTAGTCTAACAGGACACCTCCTCGTTGACAGCTGTCACAGATTAGTCTAACAGGACACCTTCTCGTTGACATCTGTCACAGATTAGTCTAACAGGACACCTCCTCGTTGACAGCTGTCACAGATTAGTCTAACAGGACACCTTCTCGTTGACATCTGTCACAGATTAGTCTAACAGGACACCTCCTCGTTGACAGCTGTCACAGATTAGGCTAACAGGACACCTTCTCGTTGACATCTGTCACAGATTAGTCTAACAGGACACCTCCTCGTTGACAGCTGTCACAGATTAGGCTAACAGGACACCTTCTCGTTGACATCTGTCACAGATTAGTCTAACAGGACACCTCCTCGTTGACATCTGTCACAGATTAGTCTAACAGGACACCTCCTCGTTGACAGCTGTCACAGATTAGTCTAACAGGACACCTCCTCGTTGACAGTTGTCACAGATTAGTCTAACAGGACACCTCCTCGTTGACATCTGTCACAGATTAGTCTAACAGGACACCTCCTCGTTGACAGCTGTCACAGATTAGTCTAACAGGACACCTCCTCGTTGACAGTTGTCACAGATTAGTCTAACAGGACACCTCCTCGTTGACAGTTGTCACAGATTAGGCTAACAGGACACCTCCTCGTTGACAGTTGTCACAGATTAGTCTAACAGGACACCTCCTCGTTGACAGTTGTCACAGATTAGGCTAACAGGACACCTCCTCGTTGACAGTTGTCACAGATTAGTCTAACAGGACACCTCCTCGTTGACAGTTGTCACAGATTAGGCTAACAGGACACCTCCTCGTTGACAGTTGTCACAGATTAGTCTAACAGGACACCTCCTCGTTGACATCTGTCACAGATTAGGCTAACAGGACACCTCCTCGTTGACAGCTGTCACGGATTAGGCTAATAGGACACCTCCTCGTTGACAGCTGTCACAGATTAGGAAATGTCAACTGTGTTTTGTTGTATGATATCATCAACATCCCTCCACTCCTTCACCTTCCACACACACACACACGTACGCAAGCACGCACGCACACACACACACACACACACTAACGCACGCACACACACACACACCAAAATAACAGGAATATCTTCTGGTCTGTTTTAGTTCACACGTGACTCATTGCGAGACCTGGAGAAAATTGACGGCCGGAAGCTGGTGTTGGCATGTGATGGGTCAAGCGGTCAAGCAGCCAGACTTCTCGGCCTTAGTGACGAGTTTGCCCAGCATTCTTGCAGGGCCTATGGCGCTGTGGCTGCACTAGACAGACCAGACGAGTGCCAGATTCCAATGCCGGTAGGTATGTGTTAAAAAAATATATCTGACATCTAATTTGTTAAACACGTTACCCGATAATACTCAATGACGTCATTCATGCATCCGTGAACACGTAACCTTCTTCTTCTCTTCCTTGTCTTGAGCAAATCAGCTTAGTTCCTTCCAGGTCATTTCTGCCTCTTCATTTTTCTATGTCACCAGTTCGTCTCCATGTCTCTCTATGTCTTCCCTAAGTTATCCGACCTCCCGGCTTCCATTTCCTAGCCACATGTGGGTATCTGGGCTTCTGCATTCTTAAGGTATATCTCAACCACTTTCATATTAACCTTTATATTTCCTCATTTATACCGCTATTGTCTGTGTGTCGTCGATGACATCTTTCCTCAAAGACTCTTAGGAAACACGCCGGTGCTACATAGTTCGCGCTCTGCTACTGAGATCTTCTTGAGTAAGAAAGAGATTGGAACAAATATGGTTATTACCGAAGTGTAATGATGATGGTCCTATCAATCAATCAATCAATCAATCAATCAACTCCATTTTTCTGTGTCCAATTGTACATAAGATTTATTTTCTACCCCAATGAAGGTTTAACAAGACGGAACACATTTAAAACATTCAAACAAATAACAAATACACCAAAGAATAAGATTTATCATGCGCTACAACCATTTACTTATTGTTGCATGGAGCGGAAACGTGGACAATTAACAAGTAACTTGGGAGAACAACTGAAGCTAGTAAAATGAGGATGTACAGAAGACTAGGACAAGGGGAAGAAAAAGAGAAGAAAACGACTAAACAAGTACTTCAGTTACTAGGAGAGACAGAAGAAATGCTAGGAGAGACAGAAGAAATGCTAGGAGAGACAGAAGAAATGCTAGGAGAGACAGAACAATGCTAGGAGAGACAGGAGAACTGCTAGGAGAGACAGGAGAACTGCTAGGAGAGACTGCTAGGAGAGACTGCTAGGAGAGACAGGAGAACTGCTAAGAGAGACTGCTAGGAGAGACAGGAGAACTGCTAGGAGAGACAGAAGAAATGCTAGGAGAGACAGGTGAACTGCTAGGAGAGACAGGTGAACTGCTAGGAGAGACTGCTAGGAGAGACTGCTAGGAGAGACAGGAGAACTGCTAAGAGAGACTGCTAGGAGAGACAGGAGAACTGCTAGGAGAGACAGAAGAAATGCTAGGAGAGACAGGTGAACTGCTAGGAGAGACAGGTGAACTGCTAGGAGAGACAAGTGAACTGCTAGGAGAGACAAGTGAACTACTAGGAGAGACAGGTGAACTGCTAGGAGAGACAGGTGAACTACTAGGAGAGAAAGGAGAACTGCTAGGAGAGATAGAAGAATTGCTAGGAAATATAGATATTAGACAACTGAGATATGTTTATTCATATTAAGAGACATGAAACTGTGTTAAAAATAATCTTGAAAGTGATGGTAGAAGGCAGAAGAACAAGGGAAACATGAGAGCAATTAATAGCTGGAAGTTCTCAACATTATACTATCAATGCCAGACCTGAATGCTGGCATCAAATGATGAAGAAAACTAGTCACGACAGAGATGAAGTGTCTACGCAGAATGCTGGGAGTATCGTCAGTACTGATCGTCAGTACTGAACTTTATCAAGAAACAACAAATTAAATGGTGCGGCCACATAAACAGCAGACAGTGCGCATCAAAGAGCAATGTTACTCCGATATAATAGATCAGAGGCGGCTCGTCATTAAGGGCCAATAGGGCCGGGTCCCACCAAAAATAATGTGTAACGTGTATTTATTATTTTATAAATTCAGAAATAACAACCCAAAACCATGATTTTTCCACACAAATATTTGTCTGGCCCCACCAGCAAAAATGGGCACGAGCCGCCACTGCAATGGATACAAAGCAAAAGGCTGTTCACGCAAAAAGTGGGCCTCAGAGATAACAGAGGCGACGAAAGACACTGTTTATGAAGCCTGCACAAAAGCCTGTTCTAAAAATCTCTTCTTATCCTGACGCTGTGAGACAAAACATGATTCGAGAAAATAAGAAGAAGACGCCAGGAAGTGAACAGGTAATAGGCTGGCAGATTGCACCGTCAGGACAAAATGACAGAACCTGCTGGAGAGTTATTACAGCCAATCTCCTTTGTGGAGACGGTACATAATCGATTGGCATCTAATACCCATAGCGACCATATTTTAACCTCAGAATCTAGTTCATCATTTCTATCTGCATGATATCTTAAACATGTTCTACTTTCTCATTTCTTTGACCAGGAACGTCTGATGCACAACCTGCATTTTGATCTAACTGCGTACGGAGCAGAGACTTCAGAAGTGGATGGGTATCAGGGGTTTTCATTCAAAGTGTTTGGGACGTCCAGGCATCGTTTTATGTCGCTGTCTATACCGAAATGTGAATCTCCACAAGTGAAGAGCTTGAGAACTGTTTTAGATAGATCGGTAAGTGAAGGAATAGTTTCATAAGTTGTTTGGTGGAGTGGTAGGTTTATAAGTTGTTTGGTGGAGTGGCTGGTTTATAAGTTGTTTGGTGGAGGGGTAGGTTTATAAGTTGTTTGGTGGAGGGGTAGGTTTATAAGTTGTTTGGTGGAGGGGTAGGTTTATAAATTGTTTGGTGGAGTGGCTGGTTTAAAAATTGTTTGGTGGAGTGGTTGGTTTATAAATTGGCCGATAGAGTAATTGATTCATAAATATGCTGGTGGAGTGGTTGGTTTATAAGTTAGTTGGTAAAGTGGTTGGCTCATAAATTGGTTGACGGAGAGATTGGTTCATAAATTGTTTGTTGTAGTTTTGTTCTGTTCTCTCCTGTTGTAGATAGATTATTGATATCTTTCATTGTGTTGTAGATAAATTATTGATATCTTTCATTGTATTGTAGATAAATTATTGATATTTTTCCTTGTGTTACAGATAAATTATTGATATATTTCATTGTATTATAGATAAATTATTGATATCTTTCATTGTATTATAGATAAATTATTGATATCTTTCCTTGTGTTGTAGATGAGTTATTGATATCTTTCCTTGTGTTGTAGATAAATTATTGATATCTTTCCTTGTATTGTAGATAAATTATTGATATCTTTCCTTGTGTTGTAGATAAATTATTGATATCTTTCCTTGTGTTGTAGATAAATTATTGATATCTTTCCTTGTATTGTAGATAAATTATTGATATCTTTCCTTGTATTGTAGATAAATTATTGATATCTTTCCTTGTGTTGTAGATAAATTATTGATATCTTTCCTCTTGTTATAGATAAATTATTGATATCTTTCCTTGTGTTGTAGATAAATTATTGATATCTTTCCTTGTGTTATAGATAAATTATTGATATCTTTCCTTGTGTTGTAGATAAGTTATTGATATCTTTCCTTGTGTTGTAGATAAATTATTGATATCTTTCCTTGTATTGTAGATAAGTTATTGATATCTTTCCTTGTGTTATAGATAAATTATTGATATCTTTCCTCTTGTTGTAGATAAATTATTGATATCTTTCCTCTTGTTATAGATAAATTATTGATATCTTTCCTCTTGTTGTAGATAAATTATTGATATCTTTCCTTGTATTGTAGATAAATTATTGATATCTTTCCTTGTGTTGTAGATAAATTATTGATATCTTTCCTCTTGTTGTAGATACATTATTGATATCTTTCCTCTTGTTATAGATAAATTATTGATATCTTTCATTGTATTGTAGATAAATTATTGATATCTTTTATTGTGTTGTAGATAAATTATTGATATCTTTCCTCTTGTTGTAGATAAATTATTGATATCTTTCCTCTTGTTGTAGATAAATTATTGATATCTTTCCTCTTGTTGTAGATAAATTATTGATATCTTTCCTCTTGTTGTAGATAAATTATTGATATCTTTCCTTGTATTGTAGATAAGTTATTGATATCTTTCCTTGTGTTATAGATAAATTATTGATATCTTTCCTCTTGTTGTAGATAAATTATTGATATCTTTCCTCTTGTTGTAGATAAATTATTGATATCTTTCCTTGTATTGTAGATAAATTATTGATATCTTTTATTGTGTTGTAGATAAATTATTGATATCTTTCCTCTTGTTGTAGATAAATTATTGATATCTTTCCTCTTGTTATAGATACATTATTGATATCTTTCCTTGTGTTGTAGATAAATTATTGATATCTTTCCTCTTGTTGTAGATAAATTATTGATATATTTCCTTGTGTTACAGATGATGCGAAACATATTTTTAAAATGTTTCAACACTTATAAAGCGGACAGTGAGCCAAGGCTTAGTGACCCGATAGCTGTGAAACATATGAAGTTTAGTCCTCGCCTTTTTGAGGTCAAACTTTCTCAGAGACTGGAGACTTCCGCTTACTTCCAGGATAGTAATATGTTTGTTCTTGCTGAGGGCGAAGCTGCAAGATGTTACAATATACATACAGGTAAATTATGCTATCTTTTTCTGTTCAAACAGGTAAATGATGCTTTTTTCTTATCTTGTTCAAACAGGTAAGTCTTGATTTGTTGTAATATCAGTTATACGAGAACTACCCCCATATCGAGAGCCGCGGTAGCGTAGCTGTTAGTGAACTCGTTTATCAAGGCAGGTGGTCGGGTTCAACTCCCGCAGTGAGCGTATAATTTTCCCGACTACGACGGCTCTCAGGTCGACCCAGCCTCAACTGGGTGCCAGACATGCTCTGGGAAAGTAAAGGCGGCCGGCGTGATGTTGACCACATCACCCATCGTGTGGCGACGGTCAATGAACGATACAGGCCTAACACTGTATTGCATCACCCATCGTGTGCCGACGGTCAATGAACGATACAGGCCTAACACTGTATTGCCCCTATATACCACGAGGTATGAAAGGGTTCCTTTACTTTTTACCTTACCATCATATCACTCTGGACTTCATAAGTGTTCCATATACCCTCTTTAACAAATCCAGGGGTGGGGGAGACGGTCTAGTCTAATGCGCAAGCGTTCGGCTATCGACATAGACACAAGCGTGTTGTAGGTTCCATCCCACACTCGACGTTCTACACATGAGGCACGGAATTGGTCCTCCAACCTCCTGCACACAAGGAGCTATAAATATTGCAAACACTAAGTCAGATGGCAAAGACTAATACAGAAGATTTGACGTAGTAAAAACTAATATACGTAGTTGTGTAGAAACAATAGTAAACAGAGAGATGACATAAACATTGGGTACGACCAGACGTGTTCGTGTATTGTCCACAAATTATAATAGTAAATGTATATGAAATGAATCCACCTTGTTCGTTTAGTATATTATAAAGTTGGCATGGAAAAGCACCCCCGTCAACAATATGAAGTCAAGTGACTTCAAACCATAATGTATGAAAAACAAACAGGTAATTTTATTTAATTTTATTATTAGCGACTGACCACATCATTTCGATGTTAATTAATTAAACTTTTCGCGTAATTGGTACGTCTTTCATTTCGTGCAACTAATATCGACAAGCATTTCTCTCAATTTGATCAGCACAGGAGATTCACAATCTTGAAACATCTCTGTTCCGATAAACCCTCTCAATGCGCTGAGAATAACATTTCTGTCAACTGCAGCTCCCTATGATATCGCAGTTGTGACAGTCAATCTATCAATCTATAATTAGCCAGTTAAATGTTTGATCTTAAGTAAAAACCAATACATTGATTTGACGTTTAGCTTTAGTGTTTGCCTTATATTACCAGAAGATTTAGTTCACGTCTCGTGTCGAACGATTGGGCTATTTTCCAGTGATCCATGATCTCATAGTAAGTGAGGCTGAGTACCAAGTCCTAATGTGGACGACGATAAAACGTTGGTATCGTGTTAAATTTAAGCACACAAAATATCACTTGACATTTGAAAATCGACAACAGACTGAAGAAACACCACAAATGATAATACTATAACAAAACTAAACCGCTCGTCTGCAGGACTAGTCAATGACTGCCGTAAGAGATAAACCGCTCGTTTGCAGGACTAGTCAATGACTGCCGTAAGAGATAAACCGCTCGTCTGCAGGACTAGTCAATGACTGCCGTAAGAGATAAACCGCTCGTCTGCAGGACTAGTCAATGACTGCCGTAAGAGATAAACCGCTCGTCTGCAGGACTAGTCAATGACTGCCGTAAGAGATAAACCGCTCGTTTGCAGGACTAGTCAATGACTGCCGTAAGAGATAAACCGCTCGTTTGCAGGACTAGTCAATGACTGCCGTAAGAGATAAACCGCTCGTCTGCAGGACTAGTCAATGACTGCCGTAAGAGATAAACCGCTCGTCTGCAGGACTAGTCAATGACTGCCGTAAGAGATAAACCGCTCGTCTGCAGGACTAGTCAATGACTGGCGTAAGAGATAAACCGCTCGTTTGCAGGACTAGTCAATGACTGCCGTAAGAGATAAAGGTTTCAGGTTCAAATCCTGTGTTTGCTTCAATATATTTTCCAGAAAGCCTTAATATTTGTTTACTTTCTATTTACAGTTAATATTTGTTTACTTTCTATTTACATTAATAGTTGTTTACTTTTATTACATAATATTTGTTTACTTTCTATTTACAGTTAATTTTTTACTTCATTTACATATATTTGTTACTTCATTTCACTTAATATTTGTTTACTTTCTATTTACACTTAATATTTGTTTACTTTCTATTTACAGTTAATAATTGTTTACTTTCTATTTACACTTAATACTTGTTTACTTTCTATTTACACTTAATATTTGTTTACTTTCTATTTACACTTAATATTTGTTTACTTTCTATTTACACTTAATACTTGTTTACTTTCTATTTACACTTAATATTTGTTTACTTTCTATTTACACTTAATACTTGTTTACTTTCTATTTACAGTTAATACTTGTTTACTTTCTATTTACACTTAATACTTGTTTACTTTCTATTTACAGTTAATATTTGTTTACTTTCTATTTACACTTAATATTTGTTTACTTTCTATTTACAGTTAATATTTGTTTACTTTCTATTTACATTAATATTGTTTACTTTCTATTTACACTTAATATTTGTTTACTTTCTATTTACAGTTAATATTTGTTTACTTTCTATTTACAGTTAATACTTGTTTACTTTCTATTTACACTTAATATTTGTTTACTTTCTATTTACAGTTAATATTTGTTTACTTTCTATTTACAGTTAATATTTGTTTACTTTCTATTTACAGTTAATACTTGTTTACTTTCTATTTACACTTAATATTTGTTTACTTTCTATTTACACTTAATATTTGTTTACTTTCTATTTACACTTAATACTTGTTTACTTTCTATTTACAGTTAATATTTGTTTACTTTCTATTTACACTTAATATTTGTTTACTTTCTATTTACAGTTAATATTTGTTTACTTTCTATTTACACTTAATATTTGTTTACTTTCTATTTACACTTAATATTTGTTTACTTTCTATTTACACTTAATACTTGTTTACTTTCTATTTACAGTTAATATTTGTTTACTTTCTATTTACATTAATATTGTTTACTTTCTATTTACACTTAATATTTGTTTACTTTCTATTTACAGTTAATACTTGTTTACTTTCTATTTACACTTAATATTTGTTTACTTTCTATTTACACTTAATACTTGTTTACTTTCTATTTACAGTTAATATTTGTTTACTTTCTATTTACAGTTAATACTTGTTTACTTTCTATTTACACTTAATATTTGTTTACTTTCTATTTACAGTTAATACTTGTTTACTTTCTATTTACACTTAATATTTGTTTACTTTCTATTTACACTTAATACTTGTTTACTTTCTATTTACACTTAATACTTGTTTACTTTCTATTTACAGTTAATACTTGTTTACTTTCTATTTACAGTTAATACTTGTTTACTTTCTATTTACAGTTAATACTTGTTTACTTTCTATTTACACTTAATATTTGTTTACTTTCTATTTACAGTTAATATTTGTTTACTTTCTATTTACACTTAATACTTGTTTACTTTCTATTTACATTAATTTGTTTACTTTCTATTTACACTTAATAATTGTTTACTTTCTATTTACACTTAATATTTGTTTACTTTCTATTTACACTTAATATTTGTTTACTTTCTATTTACACTTAATATTTGTTTACTTTCTATTTACACTTAATACTTGTTTACTTTCTATTTACACTTAATACTTGTTTACTTTCTATTTACAGTTAATATTTGTTTACTTTCTATTTACACTTAATATTTGTTTACTTTCTATTTACACTTAATACTTGTTTACTTTCTATTTACACTTAATATTTGTTTACTTTCTATTTACACTTAATATTTGTTTACTTTCTATTTACAGTTAATATTTGTTTACTTTCTATTTACACTTAATATTTGTTTACTTTCTATTTACATTAATACTTTGTTTACTTTCTATTTACACTTAATACTTGTTTACTTTCTATTTACACTTAATGATTTGTTTACTTTCTATTTTACTTAATATTTGTTTACTTTCTATTTACAGTTAATAATTGTTTACTTTCTATTTACACTTAATACTTGTTTACTTTCTATTTACACTAATACTGTTTACTTTCTATTTACACTTAATATTTGTTTACTTTCTATTTACAGTTAATACTTGTTTACTTTCTATTTACACTTAATATTTGTTTACTTTCTATTTACACTTAATACTTGTTTACTTTCTATTTACACTTAATAATTGTTTACTTTCTATTTACACTTAATATTTGTTTACTTTCTATTTACACTTAATATTTGTTTACTTTCTATTTACACTTAATATTTGTTTACTTTCTATTTACACTTAATACTTGTTTACTTTCTATTTACACTTAATATTGTTTACTTTCTATTTACACTTAATATTGTTTACTTTCTATTTACTACTTAATATTTGTTTACTTTCTATTTACATTAATATTGTTTACTTTCTATTTACAGTTAATATTTGTTTACTTTCTATTTACACTTAATATTTGTTTACTTTCTATTTACAGTTAATATTTGTTTACTTTCTATTTACACTTAATATTTGTTTACTTTCTATTTACAGTTAATATTTGTTTACTTTCTATTTACACTTAATACTTGTTTACTTTCTATTTACACTTAATATTTGTTTACTTTCTATTTACACTTAATACTTGTTTACTTTCTATTTACACTTAATACTTGTTTACTTTCTATTTACACTTTCATATTGTTTACTTTCTATTTACACTTAATATTTGTTTACTTTCTATTTACACTTAATATTTGTTTACTTTCTATTTACAGTTAATATTTGTTTACTTTCTATTTACACTTAATATTTGTTTACTTTCTATTTACACTTAATATTTGTTTACTTTCTATTTACACTTAATACTTGTTTACTTTCTATTTACACTTAATACTTGTTTACTTTCTATTTACACTTAATACTTGTTTACTTTCTATTTACACTTAATACTTGTTTACTTTCTATTTACACTTAATATTTGTTTACTTTCTATTTACACTTAATATTTGTTTACTTTCTATTTACAGTTAATATTTGTTTACTTTCTATTTACACTTAATATTTGTTTACTTTCTATTTACACTTAATATTTGTTTACTTTCTATTTACACTTAATACTTGTTTACTTTCTATTTACAGTTAATATTTGTTTACTCTCTATTTACACTTAATATTTGTTTACTTTCTATTTACACTTAATACTTGTTTACTTTCTATTTACACTTAATATTTGTTTACTTTCTATTTACAGTTAATATTTGTTTACTTTCTATTTACACTTAATATTTGTTTACTTTCTATTTACAGTTAATATTTGTTTACTTTCTATTTACACTTAATATTTGTTTACTTTCTATTTACAGTTAATACTTGTTTACTTTCTATTTACACTTAATATTTGTTTACTTTCTATTTACACTTAATACTTGTTTACTTTCTATTTACACTTAATATTTGTTTACTTTCTATTTACACTTAATACTTGTTTACTTTCTATTTACACTTAATACTTGTTTACTTTCTATTTACACTTAATACTTGTTTACTTTCTATTTACAGTTAATATTTGTTTACTTTCTATTTACAGTTAATATTTGTTTACTTTCTATTTACAGTTAATATTTGTTTACTTTCTATTTACACTTAATATTTGTTTACTTTCTATTTACACTTAATACTTGTTTACTTTCTATTTACACTTAATATTTGTTTACTTTCTATTTACACTTAATATTTGTTTACTTTCTATTTACAGTTAATATTTGTTTACTTTCTATTTACAGTTAATATTTGTTTACTTTCTATTTACACTTAATACTTGTTTACTTTCTATTTACACTTAATACTTGTTTACTTTCTATTTACACTTAATACTTGTTTACTTTCTATTTACAGTTAATATTTGTTTACTTTCTATTTACACTTAATATTTGTTTACTTTCTATTTACACTTAATACTTGTTTACTTTCTATTTACACTTAATACTTGTTTACTTTCTATTTACAGTTAATATTTGTTTACTTTCTATTTACACTTAATATTTGTTTACTTTCTATTTACACTTAATATTTGTTTACTTTCTATTTACACTTAATATTTGTTTACTTTCTATTTACACTTAATACTTGTTTACTTTCGATTTACACTTAATATTTGTTTACTTTCTATTTACACTTAATATTTGTTTACTTTCTATTTACAGTTAATACTTGTTTACTTTCTATTTACAGTTAATACTTGTTTACTTTCTATTTACAGTTAATACTTGTTTACTTTCTATTTACACTTAATATTTGTTTACTTTCTATTTACAGTTAATATTTGTTTACTTTCTATTTACACTTAATATTTGTTTACTTTCTATTTACACTTAATATTTGTTTACTTTCTATTTACAGTTAATATTTGTTTACTTTCTATTTACACTTAATACTTGTTTACTTTCTATTTACACTTAATACTTGTTTACTTTCTATTTACACTTAATATTTGTTTACTTTCTATTTACAGTTAATACTTGTTTACTTTCTATTTACACTTAATACTTGTTTACTTTCTATTTACACTTAATACTTGTTTACTTTCTATTTACAGTTAATACTTGTTTACTTTCTATTTACAGTTAATATTTGTTTACTTTCTATTTACACTTAATATTTGTTTACTTTCTATTTACAGTTAATACTTGTTTACTTTCTATTTACACTTAATACTTGTTTACTTTCTATTTACACTTAATACTTGTTTACTTTCTATTTACAGTTAATACTTGTTTACTTTCTATTTACACTTAATATTTGTTTACTTTCTATTTACACTTAATACTTGTTTACTTTCTATTTACACTTAATATTTGTTTACTTTCTATTTACAGTTAATATTTGTTTACTTTCTATTTACAGTTAATATTTGTTTACTTTCTATTTACACTTAATATTTGTTTACTTTCTATTTACACTTAATATTTGTTTACTTTCTATTTACAGTTAATATTTGTTTACTTTCTATTTACAGTTAATATTTGTTTACTTTCTATTTACACTTAATACTTGTTTACTTTCTATTTACACTTAATACTTGTTTACTTTCTATTTACACTTAATACTTGTTTACTTTCTATTTACAGTTAATATTTGTTTACTTTCTATTTACACTTAATATTTGTTTACTTTCTATTTACACTTAATACTTGTTTACTTTCTATTTACACTTAATACTTGTTTACTTTCTATTTACAGTTAATATTTGTTTACTTTCTATTTACACTTAATATTTGTTTACTTTCTATTTACACTTAATATTTGTTTACTTTCTATTTACACTTAATATTTGTTTACTTTCTATTTACACTTAATACTTGTTTACTTTCGATTTACACTTAATATTTGTTTACTTTCTATTTACAGTTAATATTTGTTTACTTTCTATTTACAGTTAATACTTGTTTACTTTCTATTTACAGTTAATACTTGTTTACTTTCTATTTACAGTTAATACTTGTTTACTTTCTATTTACACTTAATATTTGTTTACTTTCTATTTACAGTTAATATTTGTTTACTTTCTATTTACAGTTAATATTTGTTTACTTTCTATTTACACTTAATATTTGTTTACTTTCTATTTACAGTTAATATTTGTTTACTTTCTATTTACACTTAATACTTGTTTACTTTCTATTTACACTTAATACTTGTTTACTTTCTATTTACACTTAATATTTGTTTACTTTCTATTTACAGTTAATACTTGTTTACTTTCTATTTACACTTAATACTTGTTTACTTTCTATTTACACTTAATACTTGTTTACTTTCTATTTACAGTTAATACTTGTTTACTTTCTATTTACACTTAATATTTGTTTACTTTCTATTTACACTTAATATTTGTTTACTTTCTATTTACAGTTAATACTTGTTTACTTTCTATTTACACTTAATACTTGTTTACTTTCTATTTACACTTAATACTTGTTTACTTTCTATTTACAGTTAATACTTGTTTACTTTCTATTTACACTTAATATTTGTTTACTTTCTATTTACACTTAATACTTGTTTACTTTCTATTTACACTTAATATTTGTTTACTTTCTATTTACAGTTAATATTTGTTTACTTTCTATTTACAGTTAATATTTGTTTACTTTCTATTTACACTTAATATTTGTTTACTTTCTATTTACAGTTAATACTTGTTTACTTTCTATTTACAGTATACATTGGCTTCGTTGCTTCCCTTGTGGTTCTTAAACACTCCTTCTTCACTTGTAAACAATCATCCTTAGTTACTGAAGTGCACGATAATTGTCCATTCAATCAATCAATCAATCAATCAATCACTCAATAAAACAATGCAATAAAATGAGTATAAGGTCATTTGTCAGTGTCATAAAGCAAGTCTTTATTCGGAACACAACCAAATATCACTGACTATAAATGTAAAGAAATTGACCATGAGAAAGACAGTCTGCAGACAGGCGGGCGAGAGGGAGATAACGTTATAAATATAAAGAAATTGACCATGAGAAAGACATGCATTCAGACGGGCAAGAGAAAGGCAATTTTATAAATATAAAGAACTTGAACATGAGAAAGTCTGCAGACAGACGGACGAGAAGTAGACAACGGTATAAATATAGCGAAATTGACCATAAGAAAGTCTGCAAACAGACGAACGAGAGGTAGACGACGCTATAAATATAACGAAATTGACCATGAGAAAGTCTGCAGACAGTTGGACAATATAAAAACAGCAATATAAGTATGAGGGAACTGTATCATGTGATTAACTAACATTAACCAGTAAAAGAAACTAGAATCCAGCAAACCAACAACATTACATACCAACTTACCCCAATCTTGAAACACCCAGCAATTCCAGTAGAGAGTAAAAGACAGATTATAAATGCAATCTTCATACCAACACTATGCTACTAGTGCCAAGCATGGGCACTGACAAAAGAACAAGAAAGGAAAATTACCACATGCGAAATGAGATGCTTGAGGAAAGCAGTAAATAAAACAAGAAGAGACCATATAAGAAATGAGGAAATTAGAAGAATAGTCGGAACAACACCTGCTATTAGATTTATTGAAAAACAGAGACTCAAATGGTTTGGCCACTTGGTCAGAATGAACCCGAATATACCAGTTGCAAGAGCGTACAACCTGAAAATGGAATCATCAAGAGGAAGGACAAGACCAAGAAAAAGATGGTTGATGGAGTTACAGACATCTTAAAACTTCACAATACCACAACATATCAAGCGACCGAGCGTGCATTATCTCTGAAACCGATCATCAGTTAAACCTGCTACGCCTAACGGCAAAAAAGTAGAGAAGGACTACAGCATATCAAGCGACCGAGCGCATTATCTCGAAACCGATCATCAGTTAAACCTTCTACGCCTAGCGGCAAAAAAGCAGAGAAGGACAAAAGAAAGAGAAAGAATGCAAGAAACCAGTAAAAGTTTGCTAATAGACAGATGAGAACAATGAGTTTTTTTTTGCAAGAACTCCAGAGGAAGCAAAGATTCTGATCAACAAATAAACAGTGTACAGGTATTAAGAGCTTTCGAAAAAAACAAATAGACAAACACAGGATTCGAACCACTTACCATCATTTCTTACGACGTCCATCCCATAGCCTAGCCTAGCCTAGCAATACGAGCGTCCTTACGAACACAACCAGCGAGTCATTCTAAAAATACAGATTTAATGATGGGATATTATGGGAACCATCAGCACGCATACCCTTCAAGATTCAATGATTTGAAAAAGCTGAGTAACTATAGGTCTGTCGCTATTGTCGATTCAGTAATTATTATCTAATAATCAATGATGGAATATGACTATTCTACTTGTAGAAGTAAACGACGATAGACAAACATGAAACAGACAGACTGATAGACCATAATTGCACTTCAATAAATAACCCTGTCTGCTCTGATATCTTTCCTACACAGAAAAAATCTCAGCGACAGTGCATGAACTCTGTAGTAAAAGCGAAGAGTCCCCAATTTGATTTTAGTAATCATTAAAGTTTGTAGGAATAAAAAATAAAATAGCATGAATGTTGCCAGGACATCGTCTACCCAACCAGCTCTTATCGATTTCCATCTGCCAGTGTTTCGTTTACTTGCTGGAAGTGTACACATGATCTATGCTTTGTAAGTCTGTGTACGATATTACCAGAACTCTACTAGAGAGCGGGAGCCGCAGTAGCGTAGTTGTTAGTAAACTCGCTTATAAGGCTTGTGGGCCGGGTTCAATTCCACAGTTGGCGTGCAATTGTTTCCGACTGTAACGGCTGACGGGTTGACCCATCCTCAGTTAGGTACCAGGAACAGAAAGAAGTAAAGACGGCCGGCGTGATATTGACCACATCACAAATCTTCTACCGACAGTCAATGAAAAATACGAACCTAACACCGTATTACCCTATATACCACGTGGTATAAAAAAAGGGTTCCTTTGCTTTGCTTGCTACTAGAGAGCGGTGCTTGCTGCTAGAGAGCGGTGCTTGCTGCTAGAGAGTAGTGCTTGCTACTAGAGAGTAGTGCTTGCTACTAGAGAGTAGTGCTTGCTACTAGAGAGTAGTGCTTGCTACTAGTGAGCAGTGCTTGCTGCTAGAGAGTAGTGCTTGTTCTAGAGAGCAGTGCTTGCTGCTAGAGAGTAGTGCTTGCTACTAGAGAGTAGTGCTTGCTACTAGTGAGCAGTGCTTGCTGCTAGAGAGTAGTGCTTGCTACTAGAGAGCAGTGCTTGCTACTAGAGAGTAGTGCTTGCTACTAGAGAGCAGTGCTTGCTACTAGAGAGCAGTGCTTGCTACTAGAGAGCAGTGCTTGCTACTAGAGAGTAGTGCTTGCTACTAGAGAGCAGTTCTTGCTACTAGAGAGCAGTGCTTGCTACTAGAGAGTAGTGCTTGCTACTAGAGAGTAGTGTTTGCTACTAAAGAGCAGTAGAATGACCCGGTCATCAATATTAAACATCATCGTCTTCTGCCAGTGGACAACTTTTCCTGTCTTGGTAGCATCCTATCTTGATCGTAAAACAAAAACTATGTGGTCAACATTAGGATATCCCAAAACTATTGCTGTATTTGGAAGGCTGCTTGTTACTGTGTGGAAGCGGAAGGGGATAAGCCTAGCCACAAAGCTGAATGTTTATCGGGCCATAGTGCTAACAACGCTGTATTACGCCAGCAAGACATGGACAGTGTATAACAGACATACAAGAAAACTAAATAAACTTCAACACAAATTATCTACGCAGACTACTCAAAATAAAATGACAGTAAAAATTCCAGATACTGAAGTCCTCATAAAAGCCAAGATTCCAAGCGTCAACATCCTTTGGCAGACGGCCCAGGTGAGATCAGCTGGTCACGTTGCTAGGATACCCGATAAACGCATCCACAAGCAGTTGATGTAGACAGTTATGAGCTTGAAGACGCAGATGTTCAGTTGGTTGACAGCAGATGTTCAGTTGGTTGACAGCAGATGTTCAGTTGGTTGACAGCAAAAAAAGCTTCTTAAAGTGTCTTTAGAGTGTTTCGATATAGACACAAAGTGCTGGGAATCCCGTGCGCAAGAACGCCAAATGTGACGCTGTAACAACACAAGAGGAACTCGAATTGACTAGAATCGTCTTGCCGTTGAGGAGCAGAGAAAACGGGCTGGAAAAGGCAGAAACTCACATGTCATGTATCATGATCATGTAGGCCCCACCAGTGGTATGGGAGTATGTTCCAAGTTTGTACTTAACAGTCACTTCCACACACAACAGAGAAGTGCAACAACACATGTTAGAGGCAGTTGTCATCATCGCTTGCGGTGGACAGCTATTATTGCTAGAAACATTAATTGAAATTGCAAATCATGGGAAAACAGCCACATCACTTCATGCTGGTAACGATCCAAGTGCTTTTGAAGCACTAGGCAATCACCGTAGCTCCATGCTACAAAAGCCCGTTCAGTTCTGTAGTCAAACCAAAAGATGTACACTAGAGATGTAGCTGTACAATAAGAAGCCATCACTGATTGAATCAAGAGAAGATAACTGCGTAATAGTTAGTTTTTCATCTATTATCTCCATTATTCCCCTTTGGGAGCGATATGTCCATCTTAAAGTAATTTTATCTGTAAAAGTGCATCTACTGTCATACCTGATCTATGTTCTATAATATCATTCATGTGTAAGTTCTATCTGATGTATGTTCTATAATATCATCATGTGTAAGTTCTATCTAATGCATGTTCTATAATATCATCATGTGTAAGTTCTATCTGATGTATGTTCTATAATATCATCATGTGTAAGTTCTATCTAATGTATGTTCTATAATATCATCATGTGTAAGTTCTATCTAATGTATGTTCTATAATATCATCATGTGTAAGTTCTATCTGATTCATGTTCTATAATATCATCATGTGTAAGTTCTATCTAATGTATGTTCTATAATATCATTCATGTGTAAGTTCTATCTGATGTATGTTCTATAATATCATCATGTGTAAGTTCTATCTAATGCATGTTCTATAATATCATCATGTGTAAGTTCTATCTGATGTATGCTTTATAATATCATCATGTGTAAGTTCTATATTCTCATTTGAATGTCTTCTGCTCACAAGTAGGTTGTAAATGCTTTGTGTTGCCAAGTAGAATATGTATGTGCTGTGTTTATGGATGTGAATCTTGGTCAATAAAACAAACATTAAAGAACAAAATTGAAGCTTTTGAAACAAGGTGTTACAGAATAGTTATTAGAACAACCTGGACAGAAAAGAGAAAAAACAAAGACATCCTACAAGACCTGCATATCAAGGAGCATTGTATCATAAATAACATCCTGTCCCGGATAATGAAATATTTTGGGCACGTTAAACGTCACAGTGGTTTGGAGAGAACAGTAATGGAAGGTATGGTTGATGGAGTACGAAGCAGGAGACAACCAAGTAGAATGTGGCAGCAGAACTTCAAAGTAACCTTGATCATGACGCTGGAGGAGGTGGGAGAATATGCTAGAGACAGAGGGTTTTTCAGGCGGGCTGTGATGAAAGCAATGTTTAACAAGGGACATACTTGTGTTCCCGAGTAGAATATTCATATATTGTGTTTACAAGTACGTTTTAAATGTCCAATGTTGACACAATATGTCCATTATTCACTTTCAGCATTTTCTTTTTTTTTCCAATGCAGGTATGGATGTGAATGTAGGAATAAAAGGTTTAATGGGTCTGTCCAGCTTCATCTCCCTGGCCTGTGTTGTAGACAGTGAACATGCCATTCTTCAAGCACTGCTGCAGAAAAATAAGGATGCAGATAGAATTTGCAGAGACTTCATCAAAGCTGGACTGGTGGAGTATCACATGTTGAAGACTTGTTTATGAGTTCTTGGACAAATGGAGTCAGTTGACGGATAATTGTGGGTGAGTTCCTGAGCTGGTAAAGCCCAGCATGGTGAAGACTTGTTTATGAGTTCTGGGACAAGTGGAGTAATTTGGTGGCGAATTGTGGGTGAGTTCCTGAGCTGGTAAAGAACAGCATGTTGAATATTTGTCTCTGAGTTCTGGTGATAATAATTCATGAATAACAGCATGGCACACATCAACACATGATTAAAAAGTGGATGTAAGAGGCGGGTTGGACAGAGACAGTTTAGAAGTAAAACAGATCGACTTGCCCTAAAGTATCTACGAATTGGTTATTAGAATTGTCAAAGTGCCAATCAACAAAACAATGTATAAGTAGAGCTGGATGCTTGAGGGACAGAGAGAGAGTGTGTTTAACCAGTGAGCCACAGGAACCATCAGTATGCATACCTTTCTACATCTGTTTAGGGAGACTGAGCACCTATGGGTCTGCCCTGAGTGCTGTGACGTCAGCTCAGTAACCAATATCCAATAGCCTGCTAGCGTGCGCATATGTGTGTTCATGTACCAGAAACGTGGGCTAGTTCAATAACAGTCCGTTGTGCTTATGCCTGCTAGCATGTCTGTTTGACTGTCCATGTAAAATGGATTCAGCGTAGTTGACTGTCACTCATTTTTACACAAAATCAGACGGTGTTTGATGTCTGGTGCAGTCATTTTTACTGGTATTTTTACTGAAGCAACTATACCTATAAGAACTCTGAGGATGTCATGTTGAGCTGACTGAAAGTAACTGATCATCTATCTGGCTCTGATTGCATGGACATTGATTTTATACAGTCTTTCCACATGCATCGAATTTTCTGGAAAGTTAATTTTATTGTGATGAGTAAACAAGCCAATATAAGATGTTTTAGATCTCAGAGTTGTATTAAATATATAACATTCTAGTGTCTCAGAGTTGTATTAAATATTTAACATTCTGCTGTCTCAGAGTTGTATTAAATATATAACATTCTGCTGTCTCAGAGTTGTATTAAATATTTAACATTCTAGTGTTTCAGAGTTGTATTAAATATATAATATTCTGCTGTCTCAGAGTTGTATTAAACACGTAGCAGCTATGTTTAGAAACCCTGGCATTAATCAAACTTGATCTTGACTTGAGTAAAATAGTATGAGCACAATGTCTAGCAGGAAGTAGGTAGTAGATTATGAGATAAATATAAAATAATAGATGCAAATATAGATCCATATATATATATATATATATATGTACAAGCATATGCATAGTGAGTAGACATCCAAGGGAAACCCTGAAACGAACTTTGCTTAAAGAGACAAGACATTTTAGACTCAATTCCAAGGAAGAGATTGAGTGAGTTGTCCAGATCAGTTATCAGTTATATGAGGACTATCATCATAGCACTCCGGACACGTACATAGGTGCTCCGATCTCCGCCTCAGCAAATCCAGCAGCCTCCAGCGACCCAACACGCCAGTTCGATGTTGATTAATCAATCTCTTTGCATATTTAGTATGTCGTTCTTTTCGGGCTGCACCAATATTGACACCCATCTCTTTCAATCTGGTCAGCGAGGGGATTCACAGCCCTGAAACTCCTCTGTTCGGAAAGACTCTCAATGCGTGAAGAATGTCACTTCGATCCATGGCAGCTCCCTCTGATATTGTAGCCAAGCCATAGTTGTCCAGAGCAGAGCGGTATGGAGAAATTACTAGCAAGCCCTATGTAACGCATAATGGTACGATCATACATATATAGGGAGTGTGGGAACACTAAGATGATTGCTATATTAGAGGATGAAGTATGTATGGGCTCGCTCACTGTCTGAGGATGTAGATCAGCAACACTGAAATTGAAGCACCAGAAAAAGAAAAAAACTACATGTTTAAACATGATGTACAAACTGCAAACAGTAACATTACACTTTGTGAACTGAAGAAACTACATGTTTAAACATGATGTACAAACTGCAAACAGTAACATTACACTTTGTGAACTGAAGAAACTACATGTTTAAACATGATGTACAAACTGCAAACAGTAACATTACACTTTGTGAACTGAAGAAACTACATGTTTAAACATGATGTACAAACTGCAAACAGTAACATTACACTTTGTGAACTGAAGAAACTACATGTTTAAACATGATGTACAAACTGCAAACAGTAACATTACACTTTGTGAACTGAAGAAACTACATGTTTAAACATGATGTACAAACTGCAAACAGTAACATTACACTTTGTGAACTGAAGAAATTCACTAGTTAAGGACTAGTAATAATACAAGAGCAGTACACACTTGTGACAATTACCAGAGCATAGTATGGGTGATAAAACCTGAAACAGCTACAACAAACATCACTCTGCATGCATGTCAGACACTTTATGATCATGATACAACAGATCAGACATTAATTGTACAAAGACAGTGGATTACAATAGTACAAATGCAGCAATAAGACTTCATCTTTGTACCAGGTCATTCTGGATGAAAGGACAATGTGAACGGATCACTGGCTAAGCAAGGCTGCATGATCAAGAGTGGGTCTTCAATGGACAAAATTGACATCTTCAATGCTCTCAGAGAAACTATCTTTGAAGATTCAAATGAAGAAGATAAAGGGTATTCTCTATCTCAGTTTGCTCAAACCGATATGTCCTGCAAGACGAGAAAGCTCATGATACTGATGTAGATATCAAAAGAACACAGAATGGGAGTTGTTTGTAAACACACTGAAATACATTTCGCTTGAGAAGGAGATCGGATCAATTATGGACAGTCCGATGTAAGATAAAGATCATCACTCAAATAAACGAATGATTAAGGACTATAGTCTGTACTTGTGCTAGTATTTGTTAGAACCTGACTTGATTTACCATGTGTGGATTCAACATTCTTAGACATCACAAACAAATACTCTATTTTGGTTGTTGCTTTATGGCTAGGAATCTGAGTTTAATGTCAGTGTTTGTCATCTGTGTCCCCAGAGAGCCTCATACATCTATGTCCCCCGAGAGCCTCATACACCTGTGTCCCCCGAGAGCCTCATACACCTGTGTCCCCCGTGAGCCTCATACACCTGTGTAGTATTCGTTAACACTTTCATTCTGTATTTTCGTTGACCTCTGACCCGTATTTATATTGCAATATATACTAAACTAGCTAGTACATTGTCGTTGCGTTATCTTACACAATTCCCTGGGCCAGTATATCGGTTCAGAGAGGTGAATGGGTTATGACAATTTATATTAGAACTTGTTACAGTTTTATATTGTATGGTTAATGATCACACAAATCTCCCTGTGCACTTCATTGTATCTGGAAGTATTCTTGTATTTATTGTATGCCCGATGTATTTATATATATATATTTGTGATGAAATATATTATTTGCAATTCTCATACATCTTACATGATTTTGGTAAAATACCAAATATGAATGTAATTACAAATATGGTTAATGGTTTGTTCTGGAATATGAATGTCATTACAAATATGGTTAATGGTTTGTTCTGGAATATGAATGTCATTACAAATATGGTTAATGGTTTGTTCTGGAATATGAATGTCATTACAAATATGGTTAATGGTTTGTTCTGGAATATGAATGTCATTACAAATATGGTTAATGGTTTGTTCTGGAATATCCTGTGGTGAGGGTCCACAGGAAGCAAAGAATAGTCCACTGAAACCTAATGGCGTCTCTTAAGCGGCACTGAGGTTGGGGCCTAGGAAGCTACCCTTGTAAATAAAAAGCGTTGCAGAAATCGGATGTGCTGACCTGCTTGTAGGCACATAACTGGCACAACGTACAATCGCTCTTAGGATCAGATCACATACAGATCACACAGAGTGGTTAACAAGTGGTAAATATGGAGCGTTTGAAGAAGAAGACTACCTACAAGAAGATGGTTGGGAAAGCTAACATTGATTGGAGGCTAAGCAAGCAAGCAAGAAAAGAAGCCGATCTCAGTTATTGTGGCTTGTTCTGATAAGAAAATATATACATTGTGAAAACAGGCAAAATGAATTTTAAAGAAGTCAAAAGCCAACAAAGACAGAAGATAGTGGATAGCATGTAAAGTTGTCATAGTAGAAAATCAATAACAGAAATGATAACAGAATTGATGGTATATAACTGTGGAGTTATTTATAGCACCACACAAAATGAATCTTCATCTTTGCGTTTGGTTTCGTATGCTCGTCTAAACCATGAGGTGGGTTGCCTCTATGAAGCTGCATGTCAGTTGGAGTTCTTCGAGAGCTACCCATAGCTTGCTCTGTAAGCTTTGTTCATGAGGCCATGTTTCGTTTCGTTGGTGTATGTATGATGGACATGACTGCAGGATGTGCTCTGGAGTCTGTGTTTCTGTCTGGCATGCACACTGTGCAGTCTGAGCAGGCTTTATTCTGTGCATGTGATGTTTGAGCCTGCAGTGACCTGTTCTTAGGCGAAAGATTGTTGTGTGCTGTTTTCTGTTTAGTCTGCTGATGGGATCTTGTGGGTGTTTGCTGTGGGTTTGTTGCCTCCATACCTCTTTGTACTTTCGCTTGATATGTGTCTTGATTTCTGGTAGTGACACTGGGTGTTTGTGTTGTATAAGTTTTGTTCCCTCCTTAGCCAGCATGTCTGCTCTCTCATTTCCTGGTACACCACAGTGGGCTGGTATCCACTGGAGAATAATTTTGTTGTGTTCTGAGAGCTTGTTTAACTGTAGTGTCAGCTCTCTTTCCATGTTATCTTGTGGTTCCCTTTGTGTGGCCTGCAGGACTGACAAGCAGTCGCAAAGGAAGACAAATTTGTTGTTTTGGATGTTTCTTTGCTGCAGTATTTTTGAAGCATCCACAATTGCCTGTTGTTCGGCTCTAAAATTTGTTGAGAGTTCTCCAGTGGCAATGAATTTTCTAGTGTGGTGCTATCTTGGAGTATGATGATTGTTCCGGCCCCTCATTTCCTCGCTGTCGTGTCTGATGATCCGTCTGTGTATATATGGGTCCACTCGGGATGGGGGTATGAGGTGTCAATGTGTTCTAGTGTCTTTGCTCTCAAGATGGGACCTGTTTCTTCACCCTTTTTGTCTACATCTGGAATTGTTGTTATCACTGTGAAGTTGGGCTGTAGGTCTGTGTTGAATGGTACTATCATTTCCCGCTGATGGGTAAAAAAAATGAATAAAAATGAATATTTGAAACTATTTTTAGCACTTGAAGAAGAGCACTTAAAAGAATCTTTGACTTATTACTCACTGCTCCTCATGGAGCAAAGTGTCTCCAGTTGTTTGCCACTTCTCCGGTCTCTGTTTGTTTTCTTTACTTTCGTCAGAACTACCAACTTTTTGTTGTGTTCATCTGTTTGGTGCATACAGCTTGAAAGAAGTTGACACCATATTTGATTACATTAATATTTGAATAGAAGGATTCATTTTCAAAGTTTGGTCAAGATGCTGAACAAATCTATTGCTATTGTTAATGAATTGATATCACATCACTCCAGGCAGACCCAGAGGTACCCAGTCTCCTCCAACAGATTTCTAAGGGTATGCATACTAATGGTTCCTGTTGCTCATTGGTTAAACACACACTTCTCTCTCTTCTCTTTAATCATCCAGTTCTACTTCTACAACATGTCATTACAAAATCTCTCAACCTCTCTAGTCTCCTTATCCAACAGTAGGTCACTCTAGACTCCTCATCCAACAGTAGGTCACTCTAGTCTCCTCATTCAACAGTGGTCACTCTAGTCTCCTCACCCAACGGTAGGTCACTTTAGTCTCCTCTTCCAACAGTAGGTCACTCTTGTTTCCTCATCCAACAGTAGGTCACTATAGTTTCCTCATCCAACAGTAGGTCACTCTAGTCTCCTCATCCAACGGTAGATCACTCTAGTCTCCTCATCCAACAGTAGGTCACTACTCTCCTCATCCAACAGTAGGTCACTTTAGTTTTCTCATCCAACAGTAGGTCTCTATAGTTTCCTCATCCAACAGTAGGTTACTCTTGTTTCATCGTCCAACAGTAGGTCTCTCTAATTTCCTCACCCAACAGTAGGTCACTTTAGTTTCCTCATCCAACAGTAGGTCTCTCTAGTTTCCTCATCCAACAGTAGGTCTCTCTAGTCTATCATCTAACAGTAGGACAACAGTAGCCTCTAGTCTCCTCATCCAACAGTAGGTCACTCTAGTGTACTCATCCAACAGTAGGTCTCTCTAGTGTACTCATCCAAGAGTAGGTCACTCTTGTTTCCTCATCCAACAGTAGGTCACTCTAGTGTACTATCCAACAGTGGATCCAACAGTAGGCTACTCTAGTCTCCTCATCCAACAGTAGGTCACTCTAGTCTCCTCATCCTACAGTAGGTCACTCTAGCCTCCTCATCCTACAGTAGGTCACTCTAGTCTCCTCATCCAACAGTAGGTCACTCTAGTCTCCTCATCCAACAGTAGGTCACCAAGAGACTGAGCACTCTAGTCTCCTCATCCAACAGTAGGTCACCAGAAAACTGAAGACTCTAGTGTATTCATCCAACAGTAGGTCGCTCTAGTGTACTCATCCAACAGTAGGTCACCAAGAGACTGAAGAACTTCCGCATTATCCATTCTAAGCACCCAACAGTTAATGCTTTCGATGCAAGCATATTTCCTCTCTCATTGTCGCAAACACCCGCATGACCAGGACAATAGATTCAATTGAGCTGAACAAATCTTCTCTCATGTGACTATACAAATAAAATTATATTTAATTTGACTTATGATGTATCTGTGATAT
This sequence comes from Arion vulgaris, assembly GCA_020796225.1. Classification (NCBI taxonomy): domain Eukaryota; kingdom Metazoa; phylum Mollusca; class Gastropoda; order Stylommatophora; family Arionidae; genus Arion; species Arion vulgaris. Next base: position 65,626,346 of record CM036760.1, read on the forward strand.
TTTTTGTGTTGCTTGTCATACTTTCTTGTGTGCATTCTTCTACTTCCTGACATATATTTGATAGGAGGTTTGCAACCTCTAGAGACTCACATGGATCTACTGTCCTGGGCATGTAGGAGATGTTCACATATATAGAGACAAATGAATAGAGATCTCAGATTTTAAGGGTTAATGTGGAGAGACTAAATAAAATTGTCAAATTTGGTTTAATAAAGGACGAGAATTATGTCAGAACATAAGAGAAGAATGAACAAAAAAAAATAGTTCATTGAGAAGAAATAATGAAATAGACTCAATAACATAGAGCAATGCCTGCTGTTTGTTGCTGGGACTCACCTAGGGAGCAACAAATAGTAACACTGCGAACTACATAGTATCTCGTAGCGACGACTGAGGTAGGGACCTAAGGAAGCTACCCTAGTAAATAAAAAGTGTAGCAGAAATTGGATGTGCTAATGCACTTGTAGGCGGATAACTGGCGCAACGTACAATCGCTCTTAGGTTCAGATCACATACAAATGACAAGGAATGGTTTAACAAGTGGTTGATATGGAGCGTCAAGAAGAATAGACAGACTAAACAAACACATCAAATAGAGTAATATATTCAAGAATAGAACAGACTAAACAAACACATCAAATAGAGTAATATATTCAAGAACACATTTCTTGTGATTTAATGAAACCAAATTTCCTGTAATTATTCTGACATAAGTGTTATCATCACAATGTTACTGACGTTAATGCTTAAGAGAGAGTTATAACAAATTTCAGATATTGACAAATTGTAATGAAACAATTTGGCACACTGGCAATAATAAAATATGGCACATTGGCAATGGCAAAATATGGCACATGACAAAATATTTCAAATGTAGTCTTTCATAAGATTACAGATATATCTGTAATATTGTTCACTGATTCATGATCTGTTGTCAAGATTTTGGAAGTTGCAAACAAAATTAGAATAACTAAAGTAAAATCTCAGCATATGCTGTCCATTATATATTGTCCTCCTATGAGGTCTAAACAACCCTGCTGTGTATTTAAGGCCAAATAGATATTCCAGGAAATGAACAAAACAGATTACCTGTCAAAGGAAGGGTCATCCAGGTCATTTGTGAACAAACCTGTTAGCTATCAAACTATTAAGCAGGTTCTAAAAACTATCAGTTATATGAGGACTATCATCATAGCACTCTGGACATGTCCGTAGGTGCTCCGATCCACACCTCAACAAATCCAGTAGCGACCAGTCGCCGCCCAACATGCCAATTCGATGTTTATTAATCAATCTGTTTTTGTAAATTTGGTTTGTGGATCTTTTCCAGCTGTACCAATATTGACACACATCTCTCTCAATCTGGTCAGTGAATGGGATTCAGAACGCTGAAAATCCTCTAAACTAATTTAGAAGAAATTATGAGCTGCTAGACTGCTGGAATTACTGGTCGTGTTATGTATAATGAATGGAGAACCAAGACTTGAAGACAACATTAATCTGTTCAATGTAGAAATTAAAGCACCACCTTCTAGATCAGGATGGAACATGTTTGGTTGAACTCTGACCTAAACAGATTAAACATAACTCCTCTATCATATTGTAGAAACTAGAACTAACGACATGACACAGTAATAATAATAGCCGTTCATCGCAAGCAATGATGACAACAGCCTCAGACGTATGCTGCTGCACCTCTGGTTGTGAGGAGGTGACAGTAGAGTCCAATCCTAGAACTTAGTCCTCTACCACAGGTGGGACATACATGATCAAGGATAAACATGTGGGTGTTGGGTATTCTGTTTTTTCAGGTGGCTCGTTTTCTTGGTGCCTCAACAGCATGGCAATTCTCAGCTGTGCAAGCACCTCTTTTGTTGTTATAGCGTCACATTTGGCGATCTTGCGCAAGGGACTCTCAGCATTTGATGTCTATATCTAAACATTTAGAGACACTTAAGAGTGTCTTTAAAGCGTTTTTTCTGTCCACCACTGCAAGTCTTGTTGGCGTTTCCTGGACTAAGAACTTCTCCCAATATGCTAATCTATTCAAAATACCAGACATATGATTCAATCCCAGCGAAAGAAAATATGAAGATTTTATAGTGTGTCACTAGCTGTCAAATAGTGACAACTTGCAGCTCTGGTCTGAAGAAGAAGAAGAAGAGCATTATCTAAGACAGATTATTGCATTCTTCTTTTCTTCTCTCTAATCCTGTTTTGTCTCACACAACCAGGATAAGAAGAGATTTCTAGAACAGATTTTTGTGTGAGTTTCATAACCAGTATTTTTCTCCACCTCTGTAATCTCTGACAATTCCACCTCTGTAATCTCTGAGCTCCACCTCTGTAATCTCTGAGCTTGAGCTCCACCTTTTGTGTGGACAGCCTTTTGCTTTGTATCCACTGTATGGGAGTAACATTACTCTTTCAGGTGCATTGTTTGATAGTAATCTGCATATTTGGCTGAACCATTTAATTTGTTGTTTCTTCATTAGTGATGTTGGACTCACTGTTTCTTTGATGTCTTCATTTCTAAACCAGTCTTTTCTTGTTACTGCCAGCATTCTGACTTCATCTCTGTCGTAACTAGTTTTCTTCTATCGTTTGATGTCAGCATCTAGGTCTTCAGTCTTGCTTTCAACTCTCCCTCACCCAAAATGATTAATCTTATAGCAGTTTTTCCATAAAGTACAAACACATTGTTCTATTAATTCTGGAGGTAGAAGTGAAGCATTCAGTAAAATAATTTTACCAAGAATGTGAAACATAAAACAAAAAATCAGATTGTAAATATCAACACATAAATATCTAGTTTGTTACTTGATCTAAGATGAACTCTCCAGTCACGTTTCTTTACATTATTCAACATATACTTTTTTACATTTGTTTAATGGTTACTAAACTGACGTCATTGCACTCCGGCAGACCCATAGGTGCTCAGTCTCTCCCAACAGATATTGAAGAGTATGCATACTTCTTGGTTCCATGGCTCGCTGATTAAACACACCTCTCACTCTGCTCCTCAGGCATCCAGTTCCTTTTTTTACAAGCAATAAATAAAATCAGAAATGTGGTTTTAGGGCTGTTAGGGATTTATTATCTGACTGTATATGTTATGTTTGCAATATATAAGAAGTGTGAATTTCTTTGCGTCTGGTGTATCTTTTACTTGGTATAGGCATTTTGGTCAAAACGTGGTTGTATATTGTTTTTGTACTTTGTAAAACTACAGTACTTTGTATTTACATGTTTCATCATTGCTACATAGTTTTACTGCAGTCTTCCCGTATATAGACGGGGTTTTACAGAAGAATTCTGAAAATTCTATGGACAGCAAAGAAACCAAATGAAGTTTTAAAATAGACCTGCACACAAAGAAACCTTATCAAAAGAAAAGAATAAGACAATCAAGGTTCTTCAGGAATATAATAAGAAGAGAAACCTTAGCACATTTGGTGACAACAAGTGAAATTCAGAGGAGAGATTGTGGAAATCAGAGGGAGAAATGTTGGATGGTCTGACATCATGGTTCGACAAAAGATGGACATCAGAACTTATTATTACCAGCACCAGGGAGAAAAAGTTGTGGAGAGACATGATCGCCTACGTCGGTCTGGCATAGGCATGGCTCTTGATTGACTGCTCTACTAGACTCATCATCATCATCATCATCAAATAGCTTGTCCTGAGCAGAACTTTTCCACCCCAACAGTCCTCCGAATTTCTCTCTCTCATAGGCCAGATGTCCTGCCTCTGCAGCCGTCATATTCAATCCATCATATACATCATGAATCCATCTTCTCTGTGGTCTTCCTCTTCTCATTGCCGGTATGCCTCCTTCCATGAGTCTACATATATATATATATTTATATAATAAGGGATAGAATTGAAGAAAAAAAATTCAACCCTTTTTTTTCACAACAGTCCCTTTGTATCAGAACAAGGAACATAACTAAACGAAAGACGATTTAACTTTGTTTTACTAGTCCCCTTGTGCACTAAACAAGGGGCATAAGTCAGGAAACAATTAAATTGTTTGTTGCACAGTATGTTCCCTTCCTACAAGTAAAGACAGTAATTGTAATAACATGTTTAAATAGTTCCTAGTCGGGTTTCTTTGTTGACATATTATTTTGGTTATTATATACATTTTCTTCCTTATTCAATTCTGAAGTCCTAATAGCTCAGTAGTGGACAACCTACAGCCCTAAGGCCGGAAATGACATGCTGAACAATTTTGACAGGCCCTGATGTTGTCACTTTATTTTACAATTGGAAATTAAAACCAGTAAAGCAAAATGGGGATTAGTAATTAAACCAAACTCATTTAACTCAAGGCAGACCCTAAGTGTTTTGCATTTAACTCCAGGCAGACCCTAAGTGTTTTGCATTTAACTCCAGGCAGACCCTAAGGGAACTCCAGGCAGACCCTAAGTGTTTTGGAACTCGCAGGGAAAGAGGAGAAGGCCTAGAAATTCCTGGAGAAGAGAGCTGGAAAATTATATTAAACGGATAGGCAAAAAGTGGAAAGAATTGGAAGGGATAGCAAAGAGAGGAAGGGCTGGAAGAAGTGTATTGAAGACCTGTGCTCCATTAGGAGTTGAAAAGTGAAGCAGAAGAAGAAGAAGAAGATCCTAAGTATTCATTCTTTCCCAGAAGTGGAACCAAAACAGATCCTATGTTTCAACAAATGAGTCTTTATCTAGGACTAGGAGCAGTACACACAAAAAAAAAATAAACTAGATAGGTAGTTATTAGTTAATGAACTGATGTCACAGCACTCCGGGCAGACCCATAGGTGCTCAGTCTCCTTCAACAGATTTCAAAGTGTATACATACTGATGGTTTCTGTGGCTTGTTGATTGAATACATTTCTCTCCCTGCCCCTCAAGCAACCGGCACTAATTGTATAACATGTACTTCCAAACTCTCTAAGTTGCTCTATTGATTCAGTCTATTTTAGTGTTCTCATCCAACAGTATGTCGACAAGAGACCAAAGAACTTCCCCCATATCCATCCTAAACTCCCCAATAAACGATGCTTTAGATGCAAGTATGTCCACTTTCTCATTGCCACGAACACCCGCATGAGCAGGACAGTAGATCCATTTGAGTCTCTGGAGGTTGGAAACCTTTATAGACAACCCCCATTCATACCACAACCTGCCTTTCTGGATCTTCTGAGGCATCAACTGTCAGAAATAACAACGGACCAAGTAAATGGAGTCCCAGAGAGCCGATGAAGGTCAGCAGTAAATAGGTAAAATTAGAACTATATAGCAGTATTATAGAAGAAAATATGTACACTAATTTGTACACACAAGAACTGTACACATGGTCATGGCTATTATACATTTGGAAACTAATATGTACACACAAATAATAGTCCTGAAAGGTATCGAGTATAAATGAATATCACAAAGTTATCAAAGGTGTTCCCAAATTTCTCCTGATAAGCTAAAGGTATGTGATACTGATGCTCTTCTGTGATGAGAGTTTGCTTGCTGCTTCTGTCATGCTTGTGGAAGGATGGGTTAATAAACTGGGTTGGTGAGAGTTTGGGTAACGCTCATTTCCAGATGGCACTGGTTTTTCTGAACTGTGAGTTCTGTACTGTGGTTGGACAATAGTGGATGCCTGTCTAGAAGTGTGATGAACTGGTGACAGTAATGATGTTAGTTGTGTTAATGGCTGATCACTTGATAGATTTGATGTTTGTGCAGGCGTCTGACTTGACATTGGCTTTGGTGAAATATTTGATCTTGTAGAACTGCTTGAATGTCTAACATCTTGTGTCGTTGAGTATGGCGGTTTTTGAGAAAGAGAAGAAGGTTGCTGAGCAGGGTTTCGAAAGAACTGAGGTGCTGTCCCAGTCACCAAGGTTGTGGCACTAAACTTGAAAGACTTTATTGATGTGTTGTCTAAACTTTGAGGTGAAGACCTTGATAAAATCACTGCTCTGTCTGTGTCTGCTTCAGGGATATTGCACTTGAGAGTTGAATGTGGAGACAACTTTTGAGGCAAGAGTGGAGTTTTTGTAAACTGTTTGGCTTGATGGTAGTCTCTAATGGAAGCACCAGAAGCGGAAGATATTGAGTTGGAACTAGATCTGGCAGTAGAAAGTGTTACAGGAAATACATCTGAAGCTGAGCTGAAGATTTTCTTTTCTTTGCCACCAGAAGCAGCAGCAGAGGCAGTCTTATGTGAGCTATTCTCTGCTGGTGTATGCTCCCTGGTTTGGTCAGTCTCCGAAAGAAAAATTGGAAGAAAAGTTTTCAAATGGCTACCCATAACCTCTTCTCTTTCAAACTTTACTTTAAGTTTGTCCATTTTTATTTTATTAATTTTTGCATACAACATGTCGATATCCTCTTCACTTGAAACATTTGCCTGTCGAAGTGGCGAAACAGTTACTATATTCCTTTCTGCATAATGTTCTTGTGGAAAAGACTGAACATCCTCATATGGGTTGACATCATCCAAATATTCATTCACAGGTATCGCACTTGTTGCTTGGATTTCTCCGACATCAATAGTTTCATAATGATTATTCTCATCCTGATGTTTGTTTACAGTCAACTTTTTATTATAAATACTATCAGACTTGAATGATGTCACAAGATGGCTGCCGCTATATGGAAGTCTATACTTATTTTGAACATATTTGTTTCCTTGATAATGTTCAGGATATTCTTCATATTCACTTTCTAGTACATTCATCATGCTCAGACTGCCTTGTCTGTCTACTCTAGAAAACTCTACAGCTGAGTAGCCATCTTCTAGGGAGACATTTCCCAAAGACTCATCACTGTCTGAGTCACTAGCTTCAGTGTTGCTATGTCCTGACAAAGTAGAAGCATCATGAAATATTCGTCCCCCACTCAAGTTGGATTCTTGATCATTGAAATCAACATCTCCAAGATGGGCCAAGTCCTCAGCATCCCCAACCAGAGTATCATTATCACTGTCATTCATATCGTTGTAATTCACATTTTCATCATTGATTTTTCAGATAAAAATCACCTCTAATATTTTTCTCACTTGTGGTCAAGTCATGCACATCAGCTTTCACTACTTTCTGAAAATTTTTCAGATTGTAGGACTTGTTGTCTCTTTCAGAGTCCACATTTGTCGTGTGGTTACTTACAACAGTACTTTCCCTACCCATGTTAACACCTAAACTGCTGCTTCCAAGAACCACTCTTCCACCATTCAAAGAATCTGACAGACCTCTGTAAGCACCATTTTCTCCAAAGTTCACAAGGACCTCAATACTGCGGGAAAGTGTTCGCCTTGTGAAAAACATCTTTGGAAGAAGAACGCAACGGAGCTGACTGAATGGAATCAAGACTAGCATTGCTGCTAGCTTGGGCCTGAGCTCTGGCTAGTTGCATCGCATGGAATAGGACTGCATCTCGATCGATGTTAGCAAAATTTACTGGTGGTTTCACAAACTCATCCTGTGAGATGACTGACTCAGGAGACAGAGATCTTGTATATTCCTCATTCTGGTTAAATTGGCCAGATTCAGTAAAAGCTGATACATTCATTTTTGTGTCATTAAGATGTGCCTTTGTTTCATTAAATTTTCTCTCCATCTCGCTACTGATATAACAAAGTTTGTACATTTGATTATCTTCATTATGAACTCTGACATCTATAGAGCTGACAGATTCACTGGGAGACACATTGAAATCTTCATTGGAAGAAATCCTATTGTAGAAATCATTTTGTTTGTCAGATTTCTCACTATCCTTTTCTCCTGCATGATCTGGAGAATAAACAGTAGAGTTTCCCTTCGTATGGATGACATCATCATCTTGTTCTTCTGAAGGAACAAATATATCTTCATCATATTCAGAAACCTCCTCCTGAACAACATTCTGATCATCTTCATAATAATGTTTCAAATTATCTATGATTGGCACTTGCGGTAATACAACACCTGGTGTACGTCCATATTCAACATTTTCTTTACTATTATCCTTGCTCTTGATATTAAAACTATGTCGTTTATCTTGGTACCTAAAGGAATCTGCTAGTTTTCGGGAATTCTCTGAAATACTGTCAAATGGTAACTGTACTTTATTTCTGTTGATATTTTCTGTTTTATGTACAGACTCTCCATCACTTTTCTCTTTTCTTAACTTCTTGTGAGATTTCAAATTGTCCATAGAGACAACATCTTGAAGTGGAAATTTCTTTTCCCAGTGTGGGGAGACATCATGAACATCTGCTCTATCGGTTATTTCTGCAGACATCAAGCCTTCACTTGACTTTGTGTCCAGAAGATGATGCTTGCGGCTAATCACATTTTTTCTGGCATGCCCAGATTTGTTGATAATAACTCCAGTAAGCTCCTCACTTTTGGGTACGCCATCTCTGAACTGCAGCAGATCCTCTTGACAATTCAAGACCTGATCGGAAGAAAAACGTTACCACAGTTGGTAATTATAATCAGTGGAAATATAAAGTATCAATTGCTGTGAAATATCAGAAATTAATGAAATAACTGAACTTATGAAATAACTGAATTTATGAAATAACTTAAAGAAAATAACAGTATTATGGAAGAACTAAATTGATGAATTAACTGAATTTATGAAACAACTTAATTTATGAAAAATTGTAACTATTAAAAAATTAGTTTAGGAAATAACAGAATGTTTTCTTCTTTACTTGGCTAACAAATCTAGAAATCGAAATGTTACAAATTAGTTAATGTAAGTTTGAAAAACATTTTTGTCATATAACTGAAAACAAAAAATATTAATTACAAGATTTATGCAATAAAACTCAATATCATATGACTCTGATGCAGTAAAATGCAATATTAGATGACTCTGATATCTCAGCGCCACAGTCAAGTTCTTTATTTGATCCATGAAAAATATATCTGAATCAAAGTCTTTGGCCATGCCATGTTGAAAATATCAGTTCTCGTCCAATCACCAAAGTCAAACAATGTCAGGCGTAGTTAGTACTTCAATGGGTGACCTCTTGGGAACAGCACAAGTAATTGATTTTTAATTGGCTGAAATTCGGATGTGCCAGTTCTACATGTCATAGGGGTCTAACGGTACACAACATGCCCACGTTCTCAACACAAAAACCACTCAGATCACAAAAGTTGTTTAACTTGATTGATAAAAACAAACATAAACAACAACATCGTCTGAATGGTGAGGTGAAACTGGGTGGAGATACTGGTACAGATTGGGATCAGAGAAATCACCTTCATTTTTTGTTCCTTGGCATGCAGCAGTCAGGAGTAATGAATGAGCTGATAGATTGACTCGTATGACTACAATATCCAAGAGAACTGCAATGGACCAAAATGACATTCTTAACTCTTTCCACGCTTTAAGCCGCACACTGCGCCACGACGGAAGTCCGTTGCACACTTTAAGCCGCACACTGCGCCATAGAGTTGCTTCCCTTATAAAAGTCTTTCTAGTTTTACTTCTACTGGTTTACTTATACTACTTTTCCACCTTGTTATTCTATTGGGTTGTCCAGTTTTCTTCAATTTAGTATATAATAATATATATATGTTTATTTATTGACGAGTAGTTGGGATCGTAATTTAAAAATTTTTTTTTTTTTACTTCCTTGAATTAACTGCTTAAAAATTGAGAAAATAAATGGGCGTGGAAAGAGTTAATGCATTGAGAGAGTGTTTTTGAACAGAGAAGTTTCATGGTTGGGAATCCTAGTCGCTGACCAGATTGAGAGAGATGGGTGTTGATATTGGTACAGCCTAAAATGAACGCCATACCAAATATGTCAAATAATTGATTAATCAACATCATACTAACTTGTTGGGCTGCTGGATGCTGCTGGATTTGCTGAGGTGGGTATTAGAGTACCCATGGACATGTCCGTAGCGCTGTGACGATAGTTCTGATATAACTGATAAAATCTGAGTGAATAGAACATGATTCTCTTTGACCAACCTTAATAAGTTCCTTTTGTGCAGATCTTTGGACAATCATCAACTCTTTAATCCTGGACTTCTCACTTTCGGTAAGCATCAGTCTGACGACCAACACTGAGATATTCTCCCTTGAACCATAACCTTGAGCTAAATCTTGCAGACGTTTCGCTGCTACCACAGGATCTGGAATATCCTGGTCAACACAAAAATATTCTTGAAGATAAGTTTAGATATAAAAATAAGTTTAGATACAAAAATAAGTTTAGATATAAAAATAAGTTTAGATATAAATACAAATATAAATTACTAATTGCCAAAATAAAATTTCTCTGAACATATATTTATCATGTGACAACATATGGATGTTAAGTTATGGACCACAACAAAAACTGCATAGAAGATCATCAAATCATCTTTAGAAAATGTTAGTAAAACATTCTTAGAGAATACTAGACAAAGATGAGGAAAATTATAGACATACTACAAGATCTGCTCACCAAGGAACATTGGCTCATAAACAATTGTGTCCCTGAAACTGAAATATTTTAGTTACACAACATGTCATAGGGGTTTAAAGAGAGCAATGTTAGGTTCCTGGAAGTTATGGTTCCTTCCTGGAAGATGAGGCAGATGACAACCAAGATGATGATGAGAACAGGATACTAAGGAACCCCTAGAAAAGGACAATGGAGGAGTCAGGAGAACTGGCAACAGATCAAGAGTCTTTCAGGATTGCTGCAATGAAAGGGATATTCTGCAAATGACATGCCATAGGAATAATAATAATAAAGTAAAGCCCATTTTAATTGCTTTGGTGCTACGATAGAATCTAAGCCCGGCTAAAGATCTCTACGTGTTTAGCTATACTCTATGAGGCAGACGTCCTTGTCCTTTTAGGCCTTTTTGTCAAATCGTTCCTGTTTATAGTCACTGTTTTGTATTTTGTAGAACTTAGTACTCTGTCTACGGTTTAGCTATACCCCTATGAGGCAGACGTCCTTTCCTGACCTATCCTTGATGTTCTCAACCCATCTTTTCCTTTGTAAATCTTCTTCTTCTGCTACACTCAACTATTCCATAAGTATTGTTTTTCAGAGGAAGTCATGTCTGTTCACATTTCTGAATGATGCAATCTTATGATGTTTCACCACTGCTAGACATGTTTACTGCTATCCTGTCAGCGTAGCTAGTTTATTGCTAACAAATTGGTTTGTTGTTTGTTCTTTGTAAGAGATCTGCAATATCCTTCTATATTCATATTCAAAATACTGAATTCTTCTCTTCATACAAAACAAGTCTGCACAGCAGAAGATAATTTGCTAATTTATTTGTAGATATGAAGGCAGCTGTAAATGTAAGATATTGCCCCAACTTTTCAGTGAAGTTGGAACTATGAATAATGACTAAGGTTCTAATTTCTAAAGTACAGAGAAAATCAATGTGGCAGTCACTAGTACAATTCCTGGATAACTTCAGACTGACCACTGATTTGTTTGAGTATATTAAAATTCTCAACTGAGGGTGGACATTGAAGTAGGATACATACTGAGGGTTGACATAGAAGTAGATATACGAGGGTTGACAAAAAGTGATATACTGAGGTGACAGAAGTAGATATACTAGAGTGTACACAAGTAGATGAGATAAAAGAAGTATATATAGATATAGAATGAGACATAGTGAAAAGAGAACTATGGTTTACAAGTTCAATTTATATTTCTTCATTCCTCATTATAAATGGAACTTTCTGTCTGTTCTCTAATCCTATTTTTCTTAACAGTGTCAGGATAAGAAGAGATTTATAGAATGGGCTTTTGTGTGCGCTTCATAAACAGTGATTTCTGTTGATTGTTATCTCCGATGTCCACCTTTTACGCAAACAGCAACTGTATCGGAGTAACATTGCTCTTTGAGGTGTACTGTCTGTTGGTAATCTCCTTATGTGGTTGAAACATTTAATTTGTTGTTTCATGATGAAATTCAGTACTGATGTTGTACCTACTATTTTTCCTGATGTTTTCATTTCTAAACCAGTCTCTTCTTGATACTTCCAACATTCTACAGACATTTTATCTCTGTCGTGACTAGTTTTCTTCTATAGTTTGATGTCAGTGTCCAGGTTTTGCACTGATAGCATAATGTGGAGAGAAAGATTGGAAGAAAAACTTAAGGTAACTGTAAATGCAAATATTGACAATGTAAACAGCAAATATTGACTAACCATAATTTCTCTAATGGCCTCTTCATATGTTATGTAATGCCACAAGCCATGACTGGCTACTATGAAAAATGTGTCATCTAGTGTTAGTATTGTAGAAGTCACATATGGCTCTGGAATGACCTGAGGGTGAAGGTAGCTACAGCCGAGAAGTCGTGTATTATAAGTCACACCTGAGACACGACCATCCTGGAAAAAAACCAATCCAACAAAATAAAAATAAAAATAAATGATAGCACTAGCATCATTTCTTGCTCCTCTGCTAATGGTAGATGTCTGACATTGATAAATGTAACAGTTTGGTATTGGTTAAGATATTTGGCTGGTGGTAGTGAAGATACAAAGATTCTATATTTTGGATGTCTCTAGCCTGATCTGCTTCACTTTCTTTATATGATTATTTTGTCAGTAGGACAACTAGCAGCATAACAATAGAAGTGTACTAGTTATTTATTGCCCTGATGAAAGTATTCTAGCAGAAACATTAGTTTTGTTGATTGTTTCATATCTTTACCATAGTAAATTTGTTTATCCTATATATTTATAAATGTATCACTTTTGTTTCCAATTTCGTTTTAGTCTTTTAAAAAAAAAAAAAGTAACCAGATTTGCATCACATTCTCTGACTTTTGAATTCTGTTTGTATTTTATTAGCTACCAACCTACCCAAGCTGTTTACTTTCTTACTTACTTACTCCTCTCCCTGTGGAGCATAGGGCCTGAACAGTTATTTATTTGCATTTTTCCCTATCTCTGGCCATTTTCTTTGTGACTTCTCAGGATATTTCAGCATCCTTCAATCCCTTAAGAAAATTTAGTCTTCACGTTCGTTTAGGATGTCCCTTCTTAGTTTCTCTTGCAGGTTCCCCTCAAGTGTCTGTCTATTGACACTAAACTGACTTCTGTACGGTCAGACCCACAGTAATTATTTTCTCCTGACCTGAGTCATCATGGGTTCCTGTTCTGTTTTCATCCACAGGTCTGTGTTTAACCACTCTGTCATGCCATGTCAGTCTGAGAATCTGTCAAAGACATTTGTTGATAAAGGACTAAATCATATTTGTATTTAACTTTGTGACTCAACATGTTTTTAAACTTTACAATAAGACAGAATTCACATCTGAACTAAATATCCTGAGCTTTGTTTTAGTGGAGATGGCACCCAAGTTATTTAATATAATTCCTTAGAAATATCAATACAAACTTCTGTAATTATTCCTCCAGATTGTACCACACGTTGTTTATCCTCAACATCATCAGAAGTGACAAATCTTCGAGAGAGCAAATACGCTCTTTTCTGTCTGCAAAGCACAACCTGAAAATGAAATTACAGAAAGTATTAAGAAGTTTCCTCAACTCAAAACTGTTATCACAGTGGGACATACATTTAACTCTTTCCACACATTCAATTTCACAAAGTTTTGAAGACGTCAACTGTGTTTTGGCACTTTAATTTTTATAATACTTAACTTTTGTATTTATGTTGTTTGCAGTAGGTATCATATATCATAAAATGTTCTATGAATGTATATATTTATTTATATTGTTTTAGCTATGGTAAAACTTGGAAAGTTTAGGAAAAATGAAAGAAAGCACTATGCAAAAAGCCAATATAGGGGCATCAAATTTCTTTGTAATTTTGCCTTTGACAAAGATGTCACAAGACCAATATTTTGCGATAGCATGGAATCTGAATGGGGTTCGTGCAATGTTGACTTGTCCTCCAGCAGATTAGATAAGAAAATATGCATACAAAAGAAGAAGGTAGAGGGAGCCATGGGAACCATCAGTATGCATACTCTTCGATATCTATTGGGGAGACTGAGCACCTATGGGTCTGCCCGGAGTGCAATGACGTCAGTTTAGTAACCAATAACCAATAACCTTCCTTGGCCTCTTTGTCTCAGGAGACACTAGGTTTTGAGTCATGTAGTTTGTTCTGTGCTGAATCACAACGTTTCTTGTGGCTGTAATGACCTTTTCTAGAGGGGCAAGCCCTTGCCACAGTTGTTGCATGTAAAACTGGAGCTGATACAAAGGATGTCCTCTCTGCCCTCTTAGCTCTCTGCCTCCATATGGATGGCATGATGTGCATATGTGATGGTGCATATGTGATGGTGCATATGTGATGGTGTTTTTCTTCCTTTATTTTTGAGCCGCCCTCACAGCCGTTACCATGCTTGCCTGTCTTTGGCCAGCCACTCCCAATGTTCTTTGTTTATGCTGCATGAAGTTAGATCACGCTTGCGGGTGTCAATGAAAAGTAATAATTGGCGCTTATGCTGTCTAGTACCAGTTGTGAGTTCTACAAATTAATCATGAAATACACAATAACTGTGGGCAAGAATAGATATATGCAACAAACTCATCCATTCATCACAGACAATAGAGACAAGAAACAAAGGAAACTAGATTTGAAGACAACACTTTTAAAGGTTTCATCATACCTGCACATCACCCACATTTCCTACAGAAAGAATGTGTTGACCATTTTTTTCTCTGTACAGATGTGCAACAGCAGCTGCAGCTCCTAGTTTCTGACCTTGTGTCTTCAAATTTCTGTGTGTGGTTACAAACAGTTGTATTACTAGCATCTATCACAAACAGTTGTATTACTAGCATCTATTACAAACAGTTGTATTACTAGCATCTATTACAAACAGTTGTATTACTAGCATCTATCACAAACAGTTGTATTACTAGCATCTATCACAAACAGTTGTATTACTAGCATCTATCACAAACAGTTGTATTACTAGCATCTACAAATAACATATAAATAAAAGATAAAAGACTTGTCTAGTAATACATATATTCATCATGGACTCTCTGTGGAGTAAAAGTTAGGTGCTCATCTCTCGTGACAAAGGTATCATGTTCACTCACTTGTGGAGCCTTCTGGATATTTTTCCAGAGATCCCTGATCTCAGTGTAGGTGAGATCTCGAGTTCCTAGTCCTATCGGAGATGGACGATTTAACGTAGGTCCGGGGTTTAATATAAGTATGTAAAAGAATCCATGGCAGTTCAAAATCGCGAAAAGTAGGCTGGAAAGCTGCTGTATGGGGAGAATTAATAAGAAAAGATTAAAATTAAAAATTCCTGCAAAAATATCTTCACCATCTTCAAGATTCCAGGGGGGACCAGCGCTGGTGCTATGGAGTTTGTGCACTGCAACTGAGATCTTCCTGTGTAAGAAAGAGATCAGAGTACACATGGTTACTCACTGAAGTGCAATGATGATGGTCCTATCTATCAATCAATCAATCAATCAATCAATCAATCAATCAATCAATCAATCAATCAAAAATCAATCAATCATTGTCATGATCTTAGATATCAGATATTCTAGGCATTTTTTACTCGTAATTGCAAATATCTCAAACTAAAGTAGTTGTTACTGAAATTGGAAGTGATTATTATAAAAAGAGTACCTGTGAGCAGACAGAAAGCAATACTTGATATAGACATAAGGGTTCTTGTTTCGAGCTCTTTCTTCTCTCAAAACAGCTGGGATGACGTCACACAGAGTATTAGAGACAGCATCATTACGACCACCATCAAATATTGCAAACAGAGCTTCTCCGTTGTTGCTGAAGTGAGGCTTGTTGATGGCAGTTACAGATAGTCTAAAACAATGGAACATTAAATGATGATTGTCAATATGTTAGATAAAACAATTTAGTTTTTGATAACTTTTCCAAATAAAGAATAATAATATTATC
Source organism: Arion vulgaris (assembly GCA_020796225.1). NCBI lineage: Eukaryota > Metazoa > Mollusca > Gastropoda > Stylommatophora > Arionidae > Arion > Arion vulgaris. The sequence goes on from CM036760.1 coordinate 65,642,225, forward strand.
AATATTTCAGAAGAACAAGTTATTACTGCATATCTTTAAGAGCCGTGGGAGCGTAGTTAGTGAGTTCGCTTCTTAGGTTAATGGTCAGGGTTTAATTTCACAGTGGGTGTGGGATGTTTTCTGACTGCAACGACTCTCAGGTCAACCCAGCCTCAATTGGGTACCAGGAAAGACACTGGGAAGTAAAGACAGACAGCATGATGTTGATCACATCCCCCATCGTGTGCCGATGGTCAATGAAAACGTAAACGTCTAACACAGTATTACCCAGTATACCTTGAGGTAGGACAAAAAGTGTTCCTTGACTATATTTGAGAAGAAGCAATATAACCTACAATAAAGTAATTAGAGTATCATAATTTTTTCTACAAATTTCATCATTACATTGTCTCAAATATTATTTTTAGAAATTATTCTCGTTCAGTTTTGTATGTTGGTTGAAATCATTCAATATGAGTGTTATGCCCCCACATAGAGCATCTGCTCTCATGAAGAAACAAGTGGTGCCTTATTTTCTTGGACGCAGTAGTCAGGGATTGCTAGCTTATCTATATCAGATCTCTAATCAGACATTCTTCCTCTCTTTCTTTGGGAACATTCACGATTCTAATGGTAGATCTCTATTTGTTCTCAGTTCCTGTGAATGGATCCTAAGGCAGCATTTAATGCTGTTTTTCATAATCTCTATTTTATAAAAAAAACAAAATCATGACCTACTTATTACGTATGCCTGAGGTCTGGGATAGTCCAGTCTGCCAAAGTGGTTCCTCTCCTAAGTCAGCATGCAAACGAACATCTTCCAGCGACAAGTTTTGACCTCTCATATCCAGCATACACAATTTCTTGTTTCTGTGAAAAGACAAGATTTTCTCAAATCAAAATTGATACCAGAGATGGACATAAAACAACATTGGGGTGACATAAGATGACATCGGAGTGACATAAGATGAGATCTGTTTAGAATAGAATAGACATCAATCAACTCGGAATACACTCATAAGTTTACAATCTCAGTAGCTAAAAATGTCAAAATTTGAAGAGAATGTAAAGACTAACTCTGTTTTAGTGATTTAGAAATGTCTTGCAGATCACCATTTCGACTAGTCTCCGGTCAAGTTACTAATCTCCAGTCAAGTTACTAATCACCAGCCAAGTTACTAATCTCCAGTCAAGTTACTAATCTCCAGTCAATGACAAGTCACTGCTAGTTTGCTTATGAGAGAGAGAACATGTTGTTACATCAGAATCAGGTGGATGATAAAGTATCTCATACTGGGCCAGAACCAAAAGTGTCTGTATGTTGACAAAGACCGATCTATACAGACAGACAAATTTTCTTTGTATGTCTCATGCTTGTGCTTCATGACAACTGATGTACAGCGATGCTTGTGCTTCATGACAACTGATGTCACCATGCGAGTTTGGCAGAGGAGAGGAGATGGTAAAACAGAGCACAGAACGTTCTTTAGGAACTAACCAAGTGTGTCTTTGAAAGACTTCAATACTGTCATCCGTTTCTGTGAAACCCTTGCTCAAGAAAACTCTTTCTGGGACATTAATATCACTGGACATTCAAATTAAGGAAAACCAAAATATTTCTGAGATAGAAAAAGATTAGCATGCTGCAAAAAAAACACAACATATATAGAAGCAGGGGAACATCATTGTTGTGATTTGTGATACTGTGTATACTACACGACACAGGAGATACTAGGATAGAATAGAATTGTTGAATTATCTTTGAATGTTTTAGAGATGCTACATTAGATAACAGAGAACAATGACACTGGACAACAATCTGGTAACAGTGTGATGACAAAAGAGAACAATGACACTGGACAACAATCTGGTAACAGTGTGATGACAAAAGAGAACAATGACACTGGACAACAATCTGGTAACAGTGTGATGACAAAAGAGAACCATGACACTGGACAACAATCTGGTAACAGTGTGATGACAAAAGAGAACCATGACACTGGACAACAATCTGGTAACAGTGTGATGACAAAAGAGAACAATGACACTGGACAACAATCTGGTAACAGTGTGATGACAAAAGAGAACAATGATACTGGACAACAATCTGGTAACAGTGTGATGACAAAAGAGAACAATGACACTGGACAACAATCTGGTAACAGTGTGATGACAAAAGAGAACAATGACACTGGACAACAATCTGGTAACAGTGTGATGACAAAAGAGAACAATGACACTGGACAACAATCTGGTAACAGTGTGATGACAAAAGAGAACAATGACACTGGCAACAATCTGGTAACAGTGTGATGACAAAGAGAACAATGACACTGGACAACATCTGGTAACAGTGTGATGACTAAAGTATGTCATACATGTACACTGCAACATTGAGTACTTAGTTATGACAAAGACAATCACTCAAAATTGACATGTATAATAAGAGAAAGACACAAAATGCTTTGCTTCTTTATCTTAACAACGATGTCTTTGATGTCATCTTGTTATGTCCCTCCAGTAGCTTAAATGTAGAAACAAAATTTTCTTCTAGTCTTGAAAGTTCCTTGTGTCCTTGCATATATTTACTACTATGTTTTAGTGCTCCAGTACTGGATAGAAACTTTATATATTCTTACAAACTAAAGTCTCTTAATCCTCCACTTGATTAAGCTACATACTGATGAGAACTTACTTGGCAAACACTCATTTGACTAAAGTTCTTGATATCAATTCATCTGGGATCAAATTAATTACCCTAAATTAGATGTATTGATGAACTTACTTGGATACACTCACATGTTGTGATTGACTATGAATATTTATTCTAGATGTCGAACATCCTTGATGCTAGTTTAATTTTCTCACATGTTGATACCTGCACCTGAAGTCATACAGATCTAACATTTGTGAGCTCTATGAGATATCTTATTTCTAATGTTCTCCCTAGTGTCTTTATACTTCTAATTGTGTCTCCCTTGTGTCTATATCTTCTACTATATCCTCCCTTTGGTGTCATCTTCTACTTGTATCCTCCCTTTGGTGTCTTATATCTTCTACTTGTATCCTCCCTTTGGTGTCTTATATCTTCTACTTGTATCCTCCCTTTGGTGTCTTATATCTTCTACTTTTATCCTCCCTTTGGTGTCTTATATCTTCTACTTGTATCCTCCCTTTGATGTCTTATATCTTCTACTTGTATCCTCCCTTTGGTGTCTTATATCTTCTACTTGTATCCTCCCTTTGGTGTCTTATATCTTCTACTTGTATCCTCCCTTTTGTGTCTTATATCTTCTACTTGTATCCTCCCTTTGATGTCTTATATCTTCTACTTGTATCCTCCCTTTGGTGTCTTATATCTTCTACTTGTATCCCCCTTTGGTGTCTTATATCTTCTACTTGTATCCTCCCTTTGGTGTCTTATATCTTCTACTTGTATCCTCCCTTTGATGTCTTATATCTTCTACTTGTATCCCCCCTTTGTGTCTTATATCTTCTACTTGTATCCTCCCTTTTGTGTCTTATATCTTCTACTTGTATCCTCCCTTTGGTGTCTTATATCTTCTACTTGTATCCTCCCTTTGATGTCTTATATCTTCTACTTGTATCCTCCCTTTGGTGTCTTATATCTTCTACTTGTATCCTCCCTTTGGTGTCTTATATCTTCTACTTGTATCCTCCCTTTGGTGTCTTATATCTTCTACTTGTATCCTCCCTTTGGTGTCTTATATCTTCTCTTGTATCCTCCCTTTGGTGTCTTATATCTTCTACTTGTATCCTCCCTTTGGTGTCTTATATCTTCTACTTGTATCCTCCCTTTGGTGTCTTATATCTTCTACTTGTATCCTCCCTTTTGTGTCTTATATCTTCTACTTGTATCCTCCCTTTGGTGTCTTATATCTTCTACTTGTATCCTCCCTTTGGTGTCTTATATCTTCTACTTGTATCCTCCCTTTGGTGTCTTATATCTTCTACTTGTATCCTCCCTTTGGTGTCTTATATCTTCTACTTGTATCCTCCCTTTGGTGTCTTATATTTTCTACTTGTATCCTCCCTTTGATGTCTTATATCTTCTACTTGTATCCTCCCTTTGGTGTCTTATATCTTCTACTTGTATCCTCCCTTTGGTGTCTTATATCTTCTACTTGTATCCTCCCTTTGATGTCTTAGTATCTTCTACTTGTATCCTTCCTTTGGTGTCTTATATCTTCTACTTGTATCCTCCCTTTGGTGTCTTATATCTTCTACTTGTATCCTCCCTTTGGTGTCTTATATCTTCTACTTGTATCCTCCTTTGAGTGTCTTATATCTTCTACTTGTATCCTCCCTTTTGTGTCTTATATCTTCTACTTGTATCCTCCCTTTAGTGTCTTATATCTTCTACTTGTATCCTCCCTTTGGTGTCTTATATCTTCTACTTGTATCCTCCCTTTGGTGTCTTATATCTTCTACTTGTATCCTCCCTTTGGTGTCTTATATCTTCTACTTGTATCCTTCCTTTGGTGTCTTATATCTTCTACTTGTATCCTCCCTTTGGTGTCTTATATCTTCTACTTGTATCCTTCCTTTGGTGTCTTATATCTTCTACTTGTATCCTCCCTTTATGTCTTATATTTCTACTTGTATCCTCCCTTTGGTGTCTTATATCTTCTACTTGTATCCTCCCTTTAGTGTCTTATATTTTCTACTTGTATCCTCCCTTTGGTGTCTTATATCTTCTACTTGTATCCTCCCTTTGGTGTCTTATATCTTCTACTTGTATCCTCCCTTTAGTGTCTTATATCTTCTACTTGTATCCTCCCTTTGATGTCTTATATCTTCTACTTGTATCCTCCCTTTGGTGTCTTATATCTTCTACTTGTATCCTCCCTTTGATGTCTTATATCTTCTACTTGTATCCTCCCTTTGGTGTCTTATATCTTCTACTTGTATCCTCCCTTTGGTGTCTTATATCTTCTACTTGTATCCTCCCTTTGGTGTCTTATATCTTCTACTTGTATCCTCCCTTTGGTGTCATCTTCACTTGTATCCTCCCTTTGGTGTCTTATATCTTCTACTTGTATCCTCCCTTTGGTGTCTTCTATCTTCTACTTGTATCCTCCCTTTGGTGTCTTATATCTTCTACTTGTATCCTCCCTTTGGTGTCTTATATCTTCTACTTGTATCCTCCCTTTGGTGTCTTATATCTTCTACTTGTATCCTTCCTTTGGTGTCTTATATCTTCTACTTGTATCCTCCCTTTGGTGTCTTATATCTTCTACTTGTATCCTCCCTTTGGTGTCTTATATCTTCTACTTGTATCCTCCCTTTGGTGTCTTATATCTTCTACTTGTATCCTCCCTTTGGTGTCTTATATCTTCTACTTGTATCCTCCCTTTGGTGTCTTATATCTTCTACTTGTATCCTCCCTTTGGTGTCTTATATCTTCTACTTGTATCCTCCCTTTGATGTCTTATATCTTTTCTACTCTGTATCCTCCTTTGGTGTCTTATATCTTCTACTTGTATCCTCCCTTTGGTGTCTTATATCTTCTACTTGTATCCTCCCTTTGGTGTCTTATATCTTCTACTTGTATCCTTCCTTTGGTGTCTTATATCTTCTACTTGTATCCTCCCTTTGGTGTCTTATATCTTCTACTTGTATCCTCCCTTTGGTGTCTTATATCTTCTACTTGTATCCTCCCTTTGGTGTCTTATATCTTCTACTTGTATCCTCCCTTTGGTGTCTTATATCTTCTACTTGTATCCTCCCTTTGGTGTCTTATATCTTCTACTTGTATCCTCCCTTTGATGTCTTTATATCTTCTACTTGTATCCTCCCTTTGATGTCTTATATCTTCTACTTGTATCCTCCCTTTGATGTCTTATATCTTCTACTTGTATCCTCCTTTGATGTCTTATATCTTCTACTGTATCCTCCCTTTGGTGTCTTATATCTTCTACTTGTATCCTCCCTTTGATGTCTTATATTTTCTACTTGTATCCTCCCTTTGATGTCTTATATCTTCTACTTGTATCCTCCCTTTAGTGTCTTATATCTTCTACTTGTATCCTCCCTTTGATGTCTTATATCTTCTACTTGTATCCTCCCTTTGATGTCTTATATCTTCTACTTGTATCCTCCCTTTGGTCAAAAGTTTACTTGAGTCTTCTTTTAAATTATGTCAAACAGATTATTTTATGTTTTGATCTCTTACTTTTTATATAGTTTTTATTGCAGTTCTTCCTGTTGGTGATATAATAGTTTTGTATGTTTCAATTTTTCACATAAGTGGGAAAACAAGCATATCTACCTGTTTATTTATTCACATCTTTAATATGTTTCTAAGATGTTGTGTACACATGTAAACAATTTATTCACATCTTTAATATGTTTCTAAGATGTTGTGTACACATGTAAACAATTTATTCACATCTTTAATATGTTTCTAAGACGGTGTGTACACATGTAAACAATTTATTCACATCTTTCATATGTTTCTAAGATGCTGTGTACACATGTAAACAATTTATTCACATCTTTCATATGTTTCTAAGACGGTGTGTACACATGTAAACAATTTATTCACATCTTTAATATGTTTCTAAGACGGTGTGTACACATGTAAACAATTTATTCACATCTTTCATATGTTTCTAAGACGGTGTGTACACATGTAAACAATTTATTCACATCTTTAATATGTTTCTTCTTTGAACACTCCATATTGACCACTTGTTAAACTACTCACTGTGATTTGTATGTGATCTGAGCCTAAGAGCAATTGTACTCTGTGACAGTTATGCACCTACAAGTGTGCCAGTTATGCGCCTACAGAGTGTCAAGTTATGTGCCTACAAGTACATCTGATTTCTGCAATGATTTTTATTTACTAGAGTAGCTTCCCTAGTTCCCTTCCTTAGTCTCTTCTTACAATATGCTTTGTGGGCCACATTGTTACTATTCTTTGCTTCTTTTGCGGGCCCTGGCAACACATCGCAGAATATGTTTCTAAGAAGTGGTGTACACATGTAAACAAGATCAATGCTGTAGACAGGTTCGTACTCCAGATAGATCATTAGGTGCTCAGATTTCCTCAACATTTTCATCAATGTAAAGGGACTGATCTTCTTCTTCTTCTTTGTGTTTGTTTTTTACAACCAATTGTAATCACTCTTTGTGATATGTTTGATCTTTGATCCAAGAACATGTATACGTTGCACATTGGTTTGGTAGGCCCCTAAACGCATAGATATCTGCACGTTTAGGACACATGCATCCGATTTCAGCCAAACCTCCTTATGACATGCGTGGCAGGTAACAGTGGTTCTATTCTTTACACCCCAAATTTGGGTCCTGGTAACCACTCAGGCGAAGTGACTGATCACTCAAGTTCTGTGTTGACTAATTAAACATCTAGTACCCTTAGCAAAGTACTTCTGTCTGGGAACTCCCGGTTTTGATTTGATCTCCTTCACTCTGAATAGAAATGTGATTAATATGAGTCTGTTAAAAAAGTACTCTATTTGAACTGCCTCTCTAAGGCATTGATGATATCTGATCTATCCATTGTTCATCCATTCTTGATCACTGCTGTAGCAGCTAATTGAATTGCTCGCTCATTGACTTCCACCCCTGCATGACTTGGCACAAAAATAAACGTTATATGGACTATTTATAATTTTGTTCAGTCAAAACATTCAATCAAGCATCATATTAACCTTTATTCCTGAGGAATTCTTGAATTTTGGCAACTCTTGCAGTAAATTACAGTTTGCTCTCAGCACCTGGAGCTTGGGATGGCGGCCCAGAACTGCAGGTAAGTAGGTCAGATTGTTGAAAGATACATTCAGCTCCATCAGCTGTTCTAGTTTCTCAATATCACTGTAGGAGGATTATGTCAATGTGATATATATGCATGCACAACATAGACACTTACTGGTTATATTATACACATTTACAACACAAATTAGCTGATATAACTTCTTCTTCTTCAAACGCTTTATATTGACCATTTGTTAACCACTCTTTGTGATTTGTAATATGATCTGTGCCTGAGAGCGATTGTACGTTGTTCCAGTTATGCACCTACAAGTAGGCCAGCACATCCAATTTCTGTAATGCTTTTTATTTACTAGAGTAGATTCCCATGGCTTCTACCTCAGTCGCCTCTTACAACATGCATTGTAAGTCGCAGTGTAACTAACCTTTTCTCCCTTGGAGCCTCAGCAACACACAGGCGGCTGATATAAATAATATAACAAAGGTTAACTGATGTATAAAAACCTCTACAAAACAAATCTGTTATTCCTGTCTGTAATACCGCTTTTTAGGGCTGTGTAGGACCGAAGGAGGGGGGACATGTGCCTGTGGAATTGAATGGTCACACGGCTAGTGCAGTCACTGCAGAACAGTTCAGATTAAGATTTTTCTTTATGCCCCTGACAGTAAGAAAAAACTTCTTGGCCTTACCGGGGATTGAACCCTGGCCCTTCCAATGGAAGCCACACACTAATCTATTCGGACAGACGCTCCACTATTAACTAATATAATAGATTAACATACTTTTAACTCTACAATATTAATTTAATCACCGTTAACATTTTATAAGATAAATTAAAACAAGGATAACATTCTACAACATGAACATGACAAAAGTTAACATTCCATTGAATACATTAAGGGCAGCAGAAAACCTTCAATGTAGAGATGGCACCTGATGATGATTAAGAAGATTAAAAATGAGAAGACACAATTATTATTGAATAATATAAATGGAAGTATCAAGACATGTCACATACGTTTCTTTGATTGCAGAAAGTTTATTTTTAGCCAAGTGGAGAACGCGTAGCCTTGGGAAGCAGCAGATCTTGTGAAGGCAGCTGTTGTTGAGATGGTTAAAAGATAAATACAACTCCTGGAGTTTGTTGTACGAGTCGTTTCTGTTGGGAGGTGGTAGATCACATAGTTTGTTTCTGGTCATGTTTAGATATCGCAACCTGAACAAACAGAGAGAGAGAACATTATTTGTAATATGTCTGTTACAAGAGAATTTTGTATAATGTCTGTTGTAAGAGAATTTTGTATAATAAGTCTGTTACAAGAGAATTTTGTATAATATCTGTTGTAAGAGAATTTTGTATAATAAGTCTGTTACAAGAGGATTTTGTATTGAAGTGGGATGCAAAGGGTTCAAGAAAGAGAGGTTGAACTAGGGAGACCCTGAGGCGAACTTTGCTGAGAGAGGCAGGAAATATTGGTCTAAATTCCATGGAGGAGATTGAGCGAGTTGCCCAGGATAGAGCGGTATGGAGAAATTACTTGCAGGCCCTATGTAACGTATGACGGTACGAGAGGAATTATTATTATTATTATTATTAAGAGAATTTTGTATAATAAGTCTGTTACAAGAGAATTTTGTATAATAAGTCTGTTAGAAGAGGATTTTGTATAATAAGTCTGTTACAAGAGGACTTTGTATAATCACCAGGACATATATCTATCTGTCTTCCGAAGGATTGACTTCATTGTACCGGGTTTTACACCATATAGTTCGGTCCCTCTCTACAAAAGTGGCATGCCACCTGCCAAGAGCATTGCATAAAACACAAACTCCATAACTCCGGCAACAATCCTAGGGGTCTATGGAAAAACTGTTCCTGTGAATAGAATGGCGCTGTCTGGATTCAAATCCATGACCGTTGGAATGTTAGACAAGGGTTTAACTACTTAGCCAAAAAACTTCTGTCTGTCTGTTAACTCCTTGTGGACCAAACGCCACATTATGTGGCTTCGGTTGGGCACCTTTTACCAAGAGCCACACTAAAGGACGTTTTTTATTTTAAAAACAAATGGCTTGTAAAAACATGGCTTTTGCCCTAGTCCACTAAGAGTTAATAATACATCATAGTTCTGATATTTGAACAGCAAAGATCAGCTATAATATATCATCACCACTTACTGTCCCTTGTCATGCTGGTGTAGTCTGCCAAACTATTATTTTAGATCTCTTGAATTTTATTTTCAAATTATACTATAGTCTTCCTGCTGCCCCTTTAACCTCAACCTTTATCATCAGTATAGTTTTGAAATAGATGTTGAAACAATCAAGCGATTTAAGGAGTTTTGAAATAAACTCTCGTATTGCTATAGCAGCTAGTGCCTTCACTAAATTAACAAATATCTGGCAATCTCAAAACTTTAGTATATGCACAAAAGTTAAATTATTTAGGTCATGTGTGATTCCTGTACTGACCTACGGTTGTGAAAGTTGGAAATCAACAAAGAAAATTGATAAGAAACTGGACAGCTTTGAGAATAAATGTCTAGAAAATTATTAAAAGTCAAATGGAGTGATTTCGTTTCTAACAACACAGTGAGAGATAGAACACACCAACAACCCATATCAAATATTATAAGGAAACGAGGTGGAAATATTTAGGTCATGTGCTTAGATCAGACGAAAAGAGACTAAATCGACAAGTCCTTATGTGGTCACCAGTTGGGAAAAGAAAACGTGGAAGACCAAAGACCACTCTTCGAAGAACCATCCAACAAGAAAGTAAACTATTGGGATGTGAAACCATACAAGATCTGCAACTGCTAGCAAAGAACCGTATCGCATGGAGATCTAAAACCTCTGCCCTATGTGCCGCCTTTACGAAAGGAACAAACTAACTAACTAACTGCACAAGTAGAACTGAGGGACAGAGTGAGGAGTGTTGTTAATCAGCAAGCCACAGGAACCATCAGTAAGCATACCCTGTCACATGTAGGAGGAAACGAGCACTATTGGTCTGCCGGAGTGGACTGACGTCGGTTCAGTAACCAATAACCAATAGTTTACAGCAGTGTCATGTCTGATTATGGGTTCCACAATAACCAATAGTTTACAGCAGTGTCATGTCTCATTATGTGTTCCACAATAACCAATCAGTTTACTATGCACAGTCATGTCTCATTATGTCTTCCACAATAACCAATAGTTTACAGCAGTGTCATGTCTCATTATGTGTTCCACAATAACCAATAGTTTACAGCAGTGTCATGTCTCATTATGTCTTCCACAATAACCAATAGTTTACAGCAGTGTCATGTCTCATTATGTGTTTCACAATAACCAATAGTTTACAGCAGTGTCATGTCTCATTATGTCTTCACAATAACCAATAGTTTAGATTCATGTCTCATGTGTTTACAAACAAAAGTTTACAGTGCCTTTATTATGTCTTCCACAATAAACATTCAGCGGACAGAAAGCAGCAACAAAACAGCAGACAGAGCACAAACCTGTGAGCTTTGATAAAAAGTTCTACAGAAAGTTGCCTGATAAAATTATGTTGGAGATGAAGTTCTTCGAGTGTGTCTGTGCGGATTTTCTCAGGCAGAGATGTTAAACGGTTATGGTTTGCTTTCAGAATTTTCAGTCTTTTGGCATCTGTGAAAAGTCTGAAAATAGAACGCAAGAAGATTCAATGAACCTTTTAATAATTCTAGAGGGTCATGAGTACTTTAACCTTAGAGGGCCAGACTACTTTTATAATCTTTAGAGAGACATGAGTAGGCTACTTGTTAATCTTAGGTAGCAAGTCTACTTTATTTAATTTAGGTAGTAATAATTACTTTTTTATTGAGAAGCCAAAACTAGTTTCTAAACTTAGAGATAATAACTACTTTTCTAAACTTAGGATATAATAACTACTTTTCTAAACAATAAGAAGACATGAAAAAAACTTTCATGATCTTTATCAAAGTCACAATTTTTTTAGGTCACAATTTTCAAAGGCATCCTTTTTTTATTATCATAATTATCACCATCATTATCATCGCCTTCATCAAAATCAATTTTGATCATCCTCATCATCATCATGAATGTCACAAATATCTTCACCACCACAACTTTGATCATCATCATTTGAATGTCACAAATATCTTCACCACCACAACTTTGACAATAACTATCATCATCATCATCATCATCATCATGAATGTCACAAATATCTTCACCACCACAACTTTGACAATAACTATCATCATCATCATGAATGTCACAAATATCTTCACCACCACAACTTTGACAATAACTATCATCATCATCATCATGAATGTCACAAATATCTTCACCACCACAACTTTGACAATTACTATCATCATCTTCATCACTATTACATATATCAACATCTCTACAAATTTACAGCAGCATTAACTTGAGAATTGGACTTTACATTCCCCTCGGCACACACCAGAGAGGTGCAGCAAAACACATTTGAGACTATTGTCATCATCGCTTGCGATAGACGGCTATTATTAACAAACAACAAAACAATAACAATGATAAGACCATAAAAAAGAAAATTGAAGTCCAAAATATACACATCACAGGTAACTAACCTGTCAGGTAATGCAGTTAGCTGATTATGCCTGACATCCAGGTGAACCAAAAAAAAACAATCAGGTAACCAGTTTGGCAACTCTGTTAGTTTATTGCTGGAGAACAGACAGACACATTTTCTAATGTATACACATAACCTTTTTCTCATTATTCTATTTCTCTCTTTCTAGAAATAATAATAATAATAGAAAGTCAGTATGGTGAAGTGATTAAGACGCCTGTATGTTGTTCTGAAGGTTTTTGGGTTCGAATCCAGACCATGTTACATGTTCAATTTTTTCTTGAGGCTTGTTGCTGGAACTACAGAGTTCATGCTTTGTGCAACACTCTCTGCACTTCTGCCGACATGGACGGAGCTATATGGGGAAGCTGGGTGCAATGAAAGTCAATTCTTCGTCTTCAGACACATTTTACAAATGAATTGCTAAACTACCTCCATGCAATAAACTTCTGTTTTTTCTCAATTTTTCTTGATTTTTTTCCTTTATGTACTGCAATCCATAGTCTAATTTTCCATTGAATCAACTTGAATGTCTAATTCAAACATAAACAAACAATTGCTGCTGTATCAACATTGATAAACAGACATCATATAGCCCAAAACAGTTGACATATAATGAGCTTATAGAGAGCAGACGTTCGGTTGGACATAAAAAACGCTTTAAAGACGCGCTTTAAGTGTCTAAAAAAATGTTTCAATATAGACACCACATGCTGGGAATCCTTTGTGCAAGATCGTCAAATGTGGCACTATCACATCACAAGAAGAACTCGCTTTGCTGAGAATTGTCGTACTGTTGAGGTGCAGAGAAAGAGAGTTACGCAAAAAGACAGAACTCACAACCCCACATGTCCAACCTTGATCATGTATGCCCCACCTGTGGTAGGGGATTGTGTTGGAGGATTGGACTCTACATTCTCCTCCGCACACACCAGAGAGGTCCAACATCACATGTCTGAGGCTGTTGTCATCATCGCTTGTGATGGACCGCTACTGTTATGAGTCGGGGATGGTAATATCAACATTTATAAACAGACATCACTTAGTCAGGGCTGGTAGTATCAACATTGCTAATCAACAGACACAATGCTTACTGAGATATATTTAGCTTGACTATCCACTCTGGTTTGGGACTGACAACAAAAGTTTGAAGATCTGATAAAAGAAAAATGTAATGTTACAATACAACGAAAAATGTTGATAAATTAATACATTGATTAACAGAGGTGACGAAAGAAACTATCTACGAAGCGCATACAAGGGCCCATTTTAGAAATCTCTTCTTGACCTGATGCTGTGAGGCAAACAGGATTCGAGAAAGAAAGAAAATTACCAAGAGCCACACAATACATCATATAGTTTAACCAGATTGACCAAGAACTGCACTTTGTGCATATTTTTTAGGGGTTTCTTAGTAAAGTAGGTTTTAAATTTACGCTGACATACTTTCGTACAGGCAATGGTTTTTAATTTACGGCAGGTCGATCGGTTGAGATGCAAAATAATATGAGAAAGTATTTTTCACTTTAATTCGCAAAGTAAACTAGGTCTACTTATCAACTTATTATGATTGTATGAGAAGTTTTATGATTGTATGAGAAGTTTTATGATTGTATGAGAAGTTTTATGTGATTGTTTGTTTGTTATGGAGGGCATTAAAACCTCTTTGGGCTGAGACATGCTCCTTTCAACCTAAAGATGAGAATTTTCAGGTTATATCAGAATGTGTAAGAAAAACAAACATGAAAAAACACATTTTTCAGAGCACCCAAGTGCTTATGAGAAGTGTTTTATGAGAAGTGTTTTATGACTAGGGACAGATATGTAGACAACTTGCTAATAACATAAACAGTAATAATTTAGTATGTTCTTGTGTATTTCCTCCTTGCTATTGGATATCATCATCATCATCATGTGCTTTATCGGCTGGCATAGGCGATCATGGATCACAATAAACTTGTCTCTCCCATTTTTTCCACAAGCTAAATCTACATATAAATTTGATAGCTTCAGAAATGTACATATTCTTCTTCTTCTTCTTCAATGATCCAGTGGCACTTGAGCTCTTGCCATTTGGCCCGATGCCATGTTGCGGTATCTGCATGTGTTTGTAAGTTGTTCTTTTGTATCGTATAATGTGTTCCATTTATCTGGCCTTGGAGGAAGGAGGATCTTCCTGATGTCATCTAGTGCTTGGTTACTGAAGAGGTGGTAGTGAACAGTTTCATGATGATGTGCAAAAAAGCTGGCACTTTGAAGTGTGTTGTGGTTGAATTATGTTCAAGTAATTATTAAGTGTTATGTCTTGGGTTCGAAGTCTAAAAATGGTGCTCTGGTCTCATCTTGTAAGGTGGTTGATGTTGTCATTAAGGTTAGGACTGACCATATAAATGTACTTATGAATTTGTTACTTTAAGAATCATAATTACAAATTTGATTGCTAGAAAAATGTACTTACAATTATGAGAAGCAAAAAGGTTCCTCAAAGAAGCACCATTCACCTGCAGCGACTTCAGATTGTTGTGTTTACAGTTTAGATATTCCAAACACCTGATTGCTCGAATATCTAGGTCAACTACCTGTAAATTGTAATAATATTTAAATGAAACAAAACAATAACTTTATGACCAAATTAGGGAAGCAGAAGGAAGATAACACAGATGGAAGATAACACGGAAGGACTCTACCTACAATTGGTCACTGGACCATCCCATCACCGTACGTAATACTACAGGTCACTAATGTGGAGTGATTCAGCGTTTGACTAAAGGTGAACAGGATTTTATTGCTATTGCCTGGTGTCACACCTTGACCACACAGAGGTTTTCAGTTAAGCTGACATTTTCAATCCTATACCTTCCAAAGACGGAAGGAAGGATGCAAACACACAAACATATGATCACAGACACATACACATGCACACTGACATGCATGTATGCATGCAGGTAAACACATACACATATAATGTACAGACCTGGCTTGCCTGTCCCTACATATGCCTATATTCAGAAGACAGGAATTAAGTGTGACAACAAAATTTAGTTCTCACATCATTCTCTCGTATGTCCATGTGTGTGATATGTTCTAAGCTGTGAAACTTGGCCGTCTCTGTTGGTAGTAGCTGCAGCTTGTTCAGTCGAAGGTCTACTTTCTTGATATGTGACATGTGTACTAAGTGGTCAGCTGGTAGTCGACAGATCTCATTACCAGCCATAATGATGCTGTCCAGCTGTGCAACAACAACAACAACAGCAATATCAACATATTTATATCTTTATTATTTGTATTGACAGGTTATGGTAATTTTATAACATATAGCAGCATAGTGTTATGATTCAATGTATATCTCGCAATACAAGGTTTAGTATTTGGAAGTAAGATGGTCAGTTCTATTTGTCATTAACTATTCATTTAACTAACTCGACAAGTCAGGTACATTTGAACAGTTCTTCAAACTTAACTAGAGTGTATCTAGATCTGGAAATTATTTGGGTGTTTTCCCATTGCAAAACAAGCAGGCAAACTTTTTGTTTGGATCATGTCAGTGTTTTTTAATATTAGAAAATAAAAGTTATATAGAATTTGAAAAATATTTATCTTAGAAATGATAAATATGTGTTTGCCTACATTTATTTAAAGCAATTTATAAATCATACAGAATGTTTTCTTATATTTATTAAAAAAAAATTATAAATCACAAAACCTATTTATATATACTGAACTTATAAATTGTAATTTTTATAGTGTGTTCATATATTTATCTTTGAAATGATAAATCATATATCGGTTTTCATATATTTATCTGTATAGAAGATAAAAGAGAATAGGAATGGCCAAAGATAATTTCAATAGTATGAGAAAGTTACTGACATCCAAACAAATCACAAACAGGCTAAAAATGAGAATGATCAAATGCTATATATATCCTATATTAATGTATGGCTCGGAAACATGGACAATGAACAAGCAGTTAGAAGACAGAATTGATGCATTTGAGATGTGGATATATAGAAGAATAGGCAGAGTTTCATTGACAGAAAAACAGACAAATAAACAAGTTTTAGGAAAACTAGGCATGAAGAAACAATTATTAAGAGAAATAAAATTCAGACAAGTAAAGTATTTTGGGCACATAAAAAAACATGACACCATGATAAAACATTTACTAGAGGGGAAAGTTGAGGGGAAGAGCAAGAGGAAGACCGAGAGATAAGTGGGAGGAAACTTTAAGAAATGGACAGGTTACAGTCTGGCAGAGTGCAACACAAGGCGAAAGACAGAGGATGCTGGAGATTCATTGCAGCCAACCTTCGATGTGGAGACGGCACCTGATGATGATGATGAGAAGATACTGGAAATATGAGAAAATGTGTGGTATCTCTCAGCATAATCTGTCTCAATTATCTCTACTACTGAATGTAAGCAATGACAATATTTGATACTGCAAAGCAAAAAGTTATCATGTTTCCTAATGATATTTGCTCTTCTTCTTCTTCTTCACACTGCTTACGGGTTTGTTGCCCAGTGTAGTAGTTTTCTTTTTGTCTAGTGGCTTGGGGGATAGTTATTTTGTATTTTTGACAGGATTCTATTATACTATCTAACCATCTTTTTCTTGGTCTTCCTCTAGCCATGTTTCATGATGTTTTGTTGTAGAAGGTTCTGTCTACAGTAGAGTTTGGTTGCAATCTTATTAAGTGGCCGAACCTCTTCATTCTTTGTTTCTCAATGTAATTCAAGCAAGGTTCTGTACCAACTTTATTTCTTATGCTGATGTTGGTGACTCTGTCTTTTCTAGTTTTGTTGGTAACTTTTTTGTAGGCATCCCATTTCATATGTAGTTACATTTTGCGATGCTGCTTTGCTCATTGTCCATGTTTGGTGCTGGTAACACACAAGAGTTTAATAACAAACATTAAGGAGCAGTGTTTTCTGGTCAGTCTCAGACTAAGAAGAATGTTAAGGTAAGAACTATATAAAGATTGTAATACTTACACTAGAGTCACTCACTTTGAAGATGACATTTACAATTTAGTAGAAATTTATGAAGAGATAACAAAAGCAAAAGAATCATTTTTATACCATGGGGTATGTTGGGGTATACAGTGTCAGATTCATGTTTTTCTTTGACTATCGGCACATGATGGGTAATGTGGTCAACATCATGCCGGCCATCTTTACTTACCAGTGATTCTCTGGTACCCAAATGAGGTTTGGCTGAGTGAGAGCTGTTATAGTTTTTAAAACATTTCACTCCCACTGTGGAACTGAACCATGGTCCTAAGAAGCGAATGCGCTAACCGCTCCTTACAGCGGCTATAAAGAGATATTGTTCACATTAAACTTACCTTGAAGGTGACATTATCAGTCTGGTATCACTTTATGAAGAGATTAATCCTTTCACTTTGAATTTTGTAATATCCAGATGCATTAGTATTGCAATGTATAATGAGTTAGAGAGTATACTGGTTCTGCGTCATCTTAGAAAATACTGCGAACCGCCATGTCGGCTCAGAAGGACAAATCAGTTAATGTTTTCATTAAGCTTACCTTGAAGGTTGCATGCTGGCCCTGCAGGAGCACAGGAGGTATTTTAAGAAATCTATTGAAGGCTAGCACAATAACAGTCAAACTTGTCATGCGAGCAATTTCATCAGGCAGTGAGTTGAGTAGGTTGTTATGAAGATGTAGTACCTGTAAGCTGGACATAGAATACAATAACTTAGTAGAAGACTATCTTTATCATCATAGCAATAAAAAAAATAGCTACAGAAACAGAGATAGAAAAACTACAGTACTTTGTGATTACATGTTTGCCAATCAAATAGTTTTACTGCAGTTTCATATATATTTAGAAAAAAGAATAAACTGCTCATGGAAATCTGGATGCCATAGTGGTAGATGAAACAACTGTTAATGATGGACAGGGCAAACTATCTGGATATTTTTCCCAGAGATCCCTAATCTCAGTGTAGATGAGATTGAGTTCAAAGTCCTATGGGAGATGGACAATAAAACAAAAGTCTGTGTTCAAGTAGAGTACATAAAATAACCCTTGGCAGTTCAAAATAGAGAAAAGCAGGCTGGAAAGCTATTGACCTGGCAAAATTCATTAGCAAAAAAATAGATAAAAATAAATAGATAAAATAAAAATAAAATCCCTACAAAATATTTTCACCATCTTCTAAATGACATCTGGAACTCTTTCCTGTGTTTCCATGCACTGCAACTGAGATCTTCCTTTGTAAGCAAGAGATCTAAGCACACATCTTAGTACAATACTGATGGTCTTATCAATCAATCAATCAATCAATGATTAAGTTTGACGTAAAAATAGAGGTACAAGATTGAGTTGAGTGAACAATTTTAGTATCTGCCTTATGTACCTTTTGGGAGAATTGCAGACTAATAATGATGAGGTCTGTCCACTTGTTAGAACTGATTGACTCAATAAATTGTGTACCAACATAGGCATCTCTGTGGCTAAGTTGTTTAACATTTGCCTTGCGTTCTGAAGGTCATGGGTTTGATTTAGGACAGCTACATTCTGTTCAGGAGTGCATTTATTTCAAAAACTTCTAGGATTATTGCTGGAGCTATGGAGTTCGTGCTTTACTCTGTGCAATACTCTCAGCGCATGGTGTGTCAGTTCAGTGGAGAGGGACCAAGCCATATCAGGAATATGCAGTGCAATGAAGTCAATCCTTCGGCTTTCAACCTTTTTGTACCAACATTGATGACTAAATATAGAATAAATATTATTAAAGAATACATCATCATCATCAAGGTGCATATCCTTTATAGGACGTTGCTCTCTTTGCAGCACATCTGAAATTCATTCTGTCTCTTTCCAGTTTACCCACTTCGTCGATGGTCATGTTCATGGTTTCTTTAATATCTTGTAGCCACCTTCTTCTTGGTCTGCCTCTGCCTCTGTGTCCTGGGACCCTGCCCTCTAGTATTGTTCTTTCCAGGCCATCGTGAAGCTTGATGTGACCAAAGTATTTAATTATTCTGTATAGTATGTTGTTTATCAGCCAATTCTCTTTAACGTTTAGTTCTTTCCGGACATCAGTGTTCTTTCTTTTTCTGTCCATGGTATTCGTAGGATCTTTCTGCAAGCTACAGAGTTCGTGCTTTAATCTGTGCAATACTCTCAGCGCATGGTGTGTCAGTTCAGTGGAGAGGGACCAAGCTATATCGGGAATATCCAGTGCAATGAAGTCAATCCTTCGCTTCGACCTTTTGTACCAACATTGATGACTAAATATAGAATAAATATTATTAAAGAATACATACTTGACCAATTCACAAATCTGAGGTGGAATTTCTTCCAATTTGTTGCTAGCAAGATTTAGTTCCATCATTGACTGAAGACTACAGAGGGACAATGGAAATGCCATCAATTGGTTATCTGCCAAATTAAGACTTCTTAAGAATATGAACCTGGGCAGGTCATCTAGCCAACCGATGGTGTAGATGTCTTCGTCAATGGGTCGCTCACGCAGGGCGTTGTGTCGGAGGATGAGAATTTGAAGTTCTGTGTTGATGAAGACATTCTCAGGTATGAACTCCAGGTGACAGTTTGATAAATCAGCTTTGCTAGGTAGTTTCACTGTTGCCTGTTGAGTGGTATAATGTGACATTTGTAGTTGTTAATGTGTGGCACTATCACAACTATTGACATTGTCACAGTTTGTAGTTGTTACAACTATGTTCAATGTCACAAAAGTTGTCACTATCACAAATATTGATATTTTAAAAAAAATTGATGTTTTAACAAATATTGATGTTGTAACAAATATTGTCATTGTAACAAATATTGATATTGTAACAATTATTGACATTGTAACAAATATTGATATTGTAACAAATATTGATGTCGAACAAATATTGATGTTATAACAAATATTGATATTGTAACAAATATTGATGTTGAACAAATATTGATGTTATAACAAATATTGATATTGTAACAAATATTGATATTGTAACAATTATTGATATTGTGACAAATATTGACATTTTAACAATTATTGATGTTGTAACAATTATTGACATTGTAACAAATATTGATATTGTAACAAATATTGATTTAACAAATATTGATATGACAAATATTGATGTTGTAACAAATATTGACATTGTAACAAATATTGAATATATCAAATATTGATGTTGTAACAATTATTGACATTGTAACAAATATTGATATTGTAACAAATATTGACATTGTAACAAATATTGACATTGTAACAAATATTGACATTGTAACAAATATTGACATATCAAATATTGATGTTGTAACAAATGGCTGACCTTTCTAATTTTTCTCATCCATTTGTTGAGCTCTTCTTGTGATATGAATGACAGATATACCGCCTTTTCACCCTGGTAGGTCGAGGTCACTTTCAGTACAAATGGCTGACCTTTGATTTGAACCTCCTCCACTGAACCTTTGGCTAATTGTAACACTGTGGGTTCTGTCCCTTTATCTGTTAGACAAAACATGATCTGTAGTACGATTTTTATGTCACATGATCTGTAGTACAATTTTATGTCACCTGATCTGTAGTACAATGTTTATGTCACATGATCTGTAGTACAATTTTTATGTCACATGGTCTGTAGTACAATTTTTATGTCACATGGTCTGTAGTACAATTTTTATGTCACATGGTCTGTATATATGTCACATGATCTGTAGTACAATATTTATGTCACATGATCTGTAGTACAATTTTTATATCACAGATAACCAACTAAATACAAAACATAGATGCAATAAATCAAATCATAGAACACATGGCAACAATTTTTGAAATGCAAACTTGTCACCATGAACACTAAAAGAGCACTGTTGAACACAATATATCTTCCAACATTATGCTGTCAGTGGCAAACCTGGACGCAGACAAGTTCTATAGAACAATGTATGTCAGAAAGAACAAGTTATGTAAAACAATGTTTGCAAGAGAGCACACTTTGTATAGAACATGCTAGGCAATCATCTGATAATGTTTCTTCATAGAACCACACAGGCCTCAACAGTTATGTTTAGGCTAGGATATGTCTGAACTTAGATTACCATAGAACCACAAGACCTCAACAGTTCTGTTCTGGCCAGGATATGTTTGAACTCAGATTACCATAGAACCACAAGACCTCAACAGTTCTGTTCTGGCCAGGATATGTTTGAACTCAGATTACCATAGAACCACAAGACCTCAACAGTTCTGTTCTGGCCAGGATATATTTGAACTCAGATTACCATAGAACCACAAGACCTCAACAGTTCTGTTCTGGCCAGGATATGTCTGAACTCAGATTAACAGCATCAGAACCAAAATTAATATCTACCGCTGCTGTGTGCTATCAACTTTACTGTATGGATCAGAATGCTGGAGAATGACAGAACAAGAGATGCCCAAAAGCTCCACCTTCCATACAACTTGTCTGCAATAGATCTTACGCATGTTATGATTAGATACTTAACCAAGAACTGCTTGCACAGTGTCCACAAGAGAATTTGAGCACCACCACCCAAAAAGAGACGCTAGGGATAGATTGGACATGTCTTATGGATAGAGAATAACTCTGTAAAAAGAAAGATGAGTTATCTGTTTGCATTTAGCTGTCAGCAGAAGGTCATCACCAGTTTGTTACAATTTCTCCTTCATTTGTGTCTTTGGGGAGATCATATATGAACCCTCAAGTTAATGAAGAGAGTTGGCATAGCTGTAGAATGTGTTTGATAGTCTGTGGGGGATGGGGACTTTGACGTATTCATTTACATACTTAATTTGTATCTTATTTCTTCTCACATCACATTTACTAAACATTCGGTCTACAAACAGAACAAACACAGCACAGACAATTTAGATGCCATGTCCACAATTGTTTACGACGGTAAGTAACATTACCTCGATATATGAGTAACCTTGTACCGGATATGACACACCATCTTCGTGTCCACTGATGAAGTAGTTTCCCTTTGCGTACATACAAATAAGCTTGAAGCTGATTTCTGGAGTAGGTTGAGTCGGACAATGGTTTCCCTGGCAACAGTAACAAAATGGAGAACACATTAACATTAGCTACCAAAAGTGAACGTAGAGTTAGTATTCTCTTAAGCCATCCATCTATCTCTCACTCATTGTCTAATACATATATGCTCTTATTCCCTGTATCGTACCATTTCGGTATGCATATCTTTTGACATCTGTTGGAGAAATTGAGTACCTATTGGTCTGCTCAGAGCGTTAGGACGTCAGTTCCGTAACCAATAACCAATAACACTCACACAGACTGTCTTATGCTCTGTCTATCAAACAAACTCGTTCACTCTCTGTTTGCGTAACAGGGGACACTTCAAATAGACATGGACCACAGCCGTCTAACGTAACAGGGGACACTTCAAATAGACACGATGAAAGCTATCAACGTAACAGGGGACATTTCAAATAGACATGGATCATAGCCGTCTAACGTAAAAGGGAACACTTCAAATAGACATGGATGAAAGCTGTTCAACGTAACAGGACATTTAAAGACATGGATTAGAGCTGTCCAACGTAACAGGACACTTCCAAAGATTCTCAGTTTCTCATTCTAACACACTCACACCTGCTTTCTCATTCTTCCACAAGTTCTCTCTCTCTCTCTCTACTTGATCTTCCCACAAAAACACATCATTACACAGTTTTTCTCTCTCTTACTTGATCTTCCCCTATGTACTACTAACACACACCATTACACAACTTCTTTAATCATTCTTTGGTCTGTTTTCTAATCCTGAAGTCACCCCCACTTTTTCACCCTCAACCCTGAGAGAAATGCGTCGGTGACAAGTCTCAGAACTCTCCCACGCTTCCCTGACCTATGTCTTAAAATAAACTTTGGCAGCCATAGAACAACAGCAGAGCACAGGTTTGATAGTCAAATTGTTGAGATAACTTGGGACGTGAAGGAGGCGTGAGATAACAATAGTCAGAGAAATAAATAGCTTCAAGTCAAGCAAGGAGCATATACATTCTAGCATGTCGATTTTCTAATCACATATTGAGGACATTTTATGCTGTCACATATAGGACATTTTGTCTAGTCACACAGAGGACATATTGTCTAGTTACAAAGAGAACATTGTTTCTAGTCACATATAGAACGTGTTGTCTAGTCACACAAAGGACATTTTGTCTAGTCACACGGATGCCATTTTGTCTAGTTACAAAGATGACATTGTTTCTAGTCCCATATAGGACATTTTGTCTAGTCACATAGATGACATTTTGTCTAGTCACATAGAGGGCATTTTGTCTAGTCACATAGAGGGCATTTTGTCTAGTCACATATAGGACATTTTGTCTAGTCACACAGAGGGCATTTTGTTTAGTCACACAGAGGACATTTTGTCTAGTCACACAGAGGACATATTGTCTAGTTACAAAGAGGACATTGTTTCTAGTCACATATAGAACGTGTTGTCTAGTCACATATAGGACATTTTGTATAGTTACACAAAAGACATTTTGTCTAGTCACACGGAGGCCATTTTGTCTAGTTACATATAGGACATTTTGTCTAGTCACATATAGGACATTTTGTCTAGTCACGTAGATGACATTTTGTCTAGACAAAGAGAACATTTTGTCTAGTTACAAGAGGACATTTTGTCTAGTCACACAGAGGACATTTTGTCTAGTCACACAGAGGACATTTTGTCTAGTTACAATAGGAGATTGTTTCTAGTCACATATAGGACATTTTGTCTAGTCACATATAGGACATTTTGTCTAGTCACATATAGGACATTTTGTCTAGTCACATATAGGACATTTTGTCTAGTCACATATAGGACATTTTGTCTAGTCACATATAGGATATTTTGTCTAGTCACATATAGGACATTTGGTCTAGTCACACGAGGACATTTGTCTAGTCACACAGAGGACATTTTGTCTAGTCCCATATAGGGCATTTTGTCTAGTCACATCATGTGTTGCCGGAGTCAGCAAAGGGAGCAAAGAATAGTAACACTACGATCTATAAGGCATGTCGTAAGAGTCGACTGAGTTAGGGACCTAAGGAAGCTACTCTAGTAAATAAAAAGCGTAGCTTAGATCAAATAGAAATCACAAAGAGTGGTTTAACAAGTGGTCGATAAGGAGCAATCACAAAGAGTGGTTTAACAAGTGGTCGATAAGGAGCAATCACAAAGAGTGGTTTAACAAGTGGTCGATAAGGAGCAATCACAAAGAGTGGTTTAACAAGTGCTCGATAAGGAGCAATCACAAAGAGTGGTTTAACAAGTGCTCGATAAGGAGCAATCACAAAGAGTGGTTTAACAAGTGCTCGATAAGGAGCAATCACAAAGAGTGGTTTAACAAGTGCTCGATAAGGAGCAATCACAAAGAGTGGTTTAACAAGTGGTCGATAAGGAGCAATCACAAAGAGTGGTTTAACAAGTGCTCGATAAGGAGCAATCACAAAGAGTGGTTTAACAAGTGCTCGATAAGGAGCAATCACAAAGAGTGGTTTAACAAGTGCTCGATAAGGAGCAATCACAAAGAGTGGTTTAACAAGTGCTCGATAAGGAGCAATCACAAAGAGTGGTTTAACAAGTGCTCGATAAGGAGCAATCACAAAGAGTGGTTTAACAAGTGCTCGATAAGGAGCAATCACAAAGAGTGGTTTAACAAGTGCTCGATAAGGAGCAATCACAAAGAGTGGTTTAACAAGTGGTCGATAAGGAGCAATCACAAAGAGTGGTTTAACAAGTGCTCGATAAGGAGCAATCACAAAGAGTGGTTTAACAAGTGCTCGATAAGGAGCAATCACAAAGAGTGGTTTAACAAGTGCTCGATAAGGAGCAATCACAAAGAGTGGTTTAACAAGTGCTCGATATGAGCAATCACAAAGAGTGGTTTAACAAGTGCTCGATAAGGAGCAATCACAAAGAGTGGTTTAACAAGTGCTCGATAAGGAGCAATCACAAAGAGTGGTTTAACAAGTGCTCGATAAGGAGCAATCACAAAGAGTGGTTTAACAAGTGCTCGATAAGGAGCAATCACAAAGAGTGGTTTAACAAGTGGTCGATAAGGAGCAATGACAAAGAGTGGTTTAACAAGTGGTCGATAAGGAGCATTCGAAGATGAATAAGTCTAGTAACAGACGTTTTATTAGTCACATAGAGGACGTTTTATTAGTCACATAGAGGACGTTTTATTAGTCACATAGAGGACGTTTTATTAGTCACATAGAGGACGTTTTATTAGTCAAATAGAGGACGTTTTATTAGTCACATAGAGGACGTTTTATTAGTCACATAGAGGACGTTTTATTAGTCACATAGAGGACGTTTTATTAGTCACATAGAGGACGTTTTATTAGTCCCATAGAGGACGTTTTATTAGTCACATAGAGGACGTTTTATTAGTCACATAGAGGACGTTTTATTAGTCACATAGAGGACGTTTTATTAGTCACATAGAGGACGTTTTATTAGTCACATAGAGGACGTTTTATTAGTCACATAGAGGACGTTTTATTAGTCACATAGAGGACGTTTTATTAGTCACATAGAGGACGTTTTATTAGTCACATAGAGGACGTTTTATTAGTCACATAGAGGACGTTTTATTAGTCACATAGAGGACGTTTTATTAGTCACATAGAGGACGTTTTATTAGTCACATAGAGGACGTTTTATTAGTCACATAGAGGACGTTTTATTAGTCACATAGAGGACGTTTTATTAGTCACATAGAGGACGTTTTATTAGTCACATAGAGGACGTTTTATTAGTCACATAGAGGACGTTTTATTAGTCACATAGAGGACGTTTTATTAGTCACATAGAGGACGTTTTATTAGTCACATAGAGGACGTTTTATTAGTCACATAGAGGACTTTTTTTAGTCAAGTAGAGGACGTTTTTAGTCACATAGAGGACGTTTTTTTAAAGTCACATAGAGGACGTTTTTAGTCACATAGAGGACTTTTTTTTAGTCACATAGAGGACGTTTTTAGTCACATAGAGAACGTTTTCCAAGTCACATAGATGACTTTTTTTTAAGTTACATAGAGGACGTTTTATTAGTCACATAGAGGACGTTTTATTAGTCACATAGAGGACGTTTTATTAGTCACATAGAGGACTTTTTATTAGTCACATAGAGGACGTTTTATTAGTCACATAGAGGACGTTTTATTAGTCACATAGAGGACGTTTTATTAGTCACATAGAGGACGTTTTATTAGTCACATAGAGGACGTTTTATTAGTCAAATAGAGGACGTTTTATTAGTCACATAGAGGACGTTTTATTAGTCACATAGAGGACGTTTTATTAGTCACATAGAGGACGTTTTATTAGTCACATAGAGGACGTTTTATTAGTCCCATAGAGGACGTTTTATTAGTCACATAGAGGACGTTTTATTAGTCACATAGAGGACGTTTTATTAGTCACATAGAGGACGTTTTATTAGTCACATAGAGGACGGTTTATTACTCACATAGAGGACGTTTTATTAGTCACATAGAGGACGTTTTATTAGTCACATAGAGGACGTTTTATTAGTCACATAGAGGACGTTTTATTAGTCACATAGAGGACGTTTTATTAGTCACATAGAGGACGTTTTATTAGTCACATAGAGGACGTTTTATTAGTCACATAGAGGACGTTTTATTAGTCACATAGAGGACGTTTTATTAGTCACATAGAGGACGTTTTATTAGTCACATAGAGGACGTTTTATTAGTCACATAGAGGACGTTTTATTAGTCACATAGAGGACGTTTTATTAGTCACATAGAGGACGTTTTATTAGTCACATAGAGGACGTTTTATTAGTCACATAGAGGACGTTTTATTAGTCACATAGAGGACGTTTTATTAGTCACATAGAGGACGTTTTATTAGTCACATAGAGGACGTTTTATTAGTCACATAGAGGACTTTTTTTTAGTCAAGTAGAGGACGTTTTTAGTCACATAGAGGACGTTTTTTAAAGTCACATAGAGGACGTTTTTAGTCACATAGAGGACTTTTTTTTAGTCACATAGAGGACGTTTTTAGTCACATAGAGAACGTTTTCCAAGTCACATAGATGACTTTTTTTTAAGTTACATAGAGGACGTTTTATTAGTCACATAGAGGACGTTTTATTAGTCACATAGAGGACGTTTTATTAGTCACATAGAGGACTTTTTATTAGTCACATAGAGGACGTTTTATTAGTCACATAGAGGACGTTTTATTAGTCACATAGAGGACGTTTTATTAGTCACATAGAGGACGTTTTATTAGTCACATAGAGGACGTTTTATTAGTCAAATAGAGGACGTTTTATTAGTCACATAGAGGACGTTTTATTAGTCACATAGAGGACGTTTTATTAGTCACATAGATGACGTTTTATTAGTCACATAGAGGACGTTTTATTAGTCCCATAGAGGACGTTTTATTAGTCACATAGAGGACGTTTTATTAGTCACATAGAGGACGTTTTATTAGTCACATAGAGGACGTTTTATTAGTCACATAGAGGACGTTTTATTAGTCACATAGAGGACGTTTTATTAGTCACATAGAGGACGTTTTATTAGTCACATAGAGGACGTTTTATTAGTCACATAGAGGACGTTTTATTAGTCACATATAGGACGTTTTATTAGTCACATAGAGGACGGTTTATTACTCACATAGAGGACGTTTTATTAGTCACATAGAGGACGTTTTATTAGTCACATAGAGGACGTTTTATTAGTCACATAGAGGACGTTTTATTAGTCACATAGAGGACGTTTTATTAGTCACATAGAGGACGTTTTATTAGTCACATAGAGGACGTTTTATTAGTCACATAGAGGACGTTTTATTAGTCACATAGAGGACGTTTTATTAGTCACATAGAGGACGTTTTATTAGTCACATAGAGGACGTTTTATTAGTCACATAGAGGACGTTTTATTAGTCACATAGAGAACGTTTTCCAAGTCACATAGAGGACTTTTTTTTAAGTTACATAGAGGACGTTTTTTAAGTCATATAGAGGACGTTTTTTAAAGTCACATAGAGGACGTTTTTAGTCACATAGAGGACGTTTTTAGTCAAGTAGAGGACGTTTTTAGTCACATAGAGGACGTTTTATTAGTCACATAGAGGACTTTTTTTAGTCACATAGAGGACTTTTTAAAGTCACATAGAGGACTTTTTTTTAGTCACATAGAGGACGTTTTTAGTCACATAGAGGACGTTTTTAGTCACATAGAGGACGTTTTTAGTCACATAGAGGACTTTTTTTAAAGTCACATAGAGGACTTTTTTAAAGTCACATAGAGGACGGTTTTAGTCACATAGAGGACGTTTTAGTCACATAGAGGACGTTTTTAATCACATAGAGGACGTTTTTAGTCACATATAGGATTTTTTTTAGTCACATAGAGGACTTTTTTTTAGTCACATAGAGGACGTTTTATTAGTCACATAGAGGACGTTTTATTAGTCACATAGAGGACGTTTTATTAGTCACATAGAGGACTTTTTTTTAGTCAAGTAGAGGACGTTTTTAGTCACATAGAGGACTTTTTTAAAG
This sequence comes from Arion vulgaris, assembly GCA_020796225.1. NCBI lineage: Eukaryota > Metazoa > Mollusca > Gastropoda > Stylommatophora > Arionidae > Arion > Arion vulgaris. The sequence goes on from CM036760.1 coordinate 65,671,176, forward strand.
TCACATAGAGGACGTTTTTAGTCACATAGAGGACTTTTTTTTAGTCACATAGAGGACGTTTTTAGTCACATAGAGAACGTTTTCCAAGTCACATAGAGGACTTTTTTTTAAGTTACATAGAGGACGTTTTTTAAGTCATATAGAGGACGTTTTTTAAAGTCACATAGAGGACGTTTTTAGTCACATAGAGGACGTTTTTAGTCAAGTAGAGGACGTTTTAGTCACATAGAGGACGTTTTTAAGTCACATAGAGGACTTTTTTTAAAGTCACATAGAGGACTTTTTTAAAGTCACATAGAGGACGTTTTTAGTCACATAGAGGACGTTTTTAGTCACATAGAGGACGTTTTTAGTCACATAGAGGACGTTTTTAGTCACATATAGGACTTTTTTAGTCACATAGAGGACTTTTTTAGTCACATAGAGGATGTTTTTAGTCACATAGAGGACGTTTTTGAGTCACATAGAGGACATATTTTAGTCACACAGAGGATATATTTTAGTCACACAGAGGATATATTTTAGTCACACAGAGGACGTAGTTTAGTCATACAGAGGACGTATTTTAGTCAGACAGAAGACGTATTTTAGTCACACAGAGGACGTATTTTAGTCACACAGAGGACGTAATTTAGTCATACAGATGACGTATTTTAGTCAGACAGAAGACGTATTTTAGTTACACAGAGGACGTATTTTAGTCACACAGAGGACGTATTTTAGTGACACAGAGGACGTATTTTAGTCATACAGAGGACGTTTTTAGTCACATATAGGACGTTTTTGAGTCACATAGAGAACGTTTTCCAAGTCACATAGAGGACGTTTTTAAGTTACATAGAGGACGTTTTTTAATCACACAGAGGACGTATTTTAGTCATACAGAGGACGTATTTTAGTCACACAGAGGACGTAATTTAGTCATACAGAAGACATATTTTAGTCATACAGAAGACGTAATTTAGTCATACAGAGGACGTATTTTAGTCACACAGAGGACATATTTTAGTCACACAGAGGACGTAATTTAGTCACATATATGACATTTGGTTTAGTCACATAAAGGACATTTAGTCTAGTCCACTGACCGAGTAAAGAAGACAAGTATATAGAACTAGGTAGTGATTTAACTTTCTTTCTTTCTCCAATCCTGTTTGCCTCACAGCGTCAGATCAAGAAGAGATTTTTAAAACGGGCCCTTGTATGCGCTTTGAAAATAGTCTCTTTCGTCGCCTCTGTTATCTCTGAGGTCCATTTTTTGCGTGGCTGGCGTTTTGCTTTGTACCCATTGTATCGGAGCAGCATTGCTCTTTGAGGTGCACTGTCTGATGGTAATCTGCTTACGTGGCCGAACCATTTAATTTGTTGTTTCTTGATGAAGTCTAGTACTGATGTTGTACCCACTTTTTCCTGATGTCTTCATTTCTCAGATTTAACTATAAATATATATCTTGAAACCACGCAACATGGATACAATAACAACAGACATATGTAATCACATAATGTCAATGAGTAAATTGATGTGACCAGTTTGTCGTTGTATCTCAGAGCCATTGCAAAAATGTCAGTACATCGTTCACCGATGAGTCAAACAGGTAGACGTAACAAGGGTTCTCAACTTGTTTGTGGCCTGGGACATTGGTATTTCGTCAAGATAAAATTACGCCTTCACCATGTAGCGAGTCTAGCGCTTAAGTTGATTTCTCTTCTTCTTTCCACCATTTACTTGTTTTTAGAAGTGTTGGAGAGGGGGGAGTGATCTTGTATATGTTTGCTATAGTGCACTTTGTAAGCAGTTTTTCATTTATTAAGGCTGTTCTTGATGCAGTCGCTCCATCAATTGCCTGGTCTTCCTCTTGCTCTGTACCCGTTATACTTGTTCAATGTTGTTCTATCTGGTAGTCAATACCAGGGCATTCTTGTCAGGTGTCCAAACCATTTAATATGTTGTTCTTTTATGAATTGCATAACTGGTTTCACATTCAGTCTATTTTTAACTTCTTAAGTTCTAATGTTATCTCTTATTGTCACACCTGTAGCTCTTCTAAGGCACCTCATCTCCATCGTTATGATTTCCCTCTCATTGGCTGCTGTTATTGGCCCCGTTTGAATTTAATTGCACCAAATTTCGATATCTTTTTGCCTCCTCTTCACCACCAACTTGAATAATGTTCTTTTTCCCTAAAGTTTGGAAGATCTAATAGTCACTCAATATTCGTCTTATATTTAGCAACATTTGCATACCATGTTTATCCCCCATTATAATCGAATATTAATTTTTCTAACGTCCCCTTGCTGTTCGAATACTGTTAGATTATATTAGATTATTTTATCATTAAATGTTTTTCCTGCAGTAAAGATTTTCTGGAATATATTTTTAGAGTTTAAAATAATATAACGATAGACTCGACTCTGCAGCTGTCATGCTGAAATCATTAGTTGCATCCAGAATCCATCTTCTCTGTGCTCTTCATCTTCTCCTCTTTGAAGAGATGCTTTCTTTCATAATGGTGCTCTTAAACCTTTCTTGCATGTTTATTTCTTTCATAATGGTGCTCTTAAATCTTTCTTGCATGTTTCTTTCTTTCATAATGGTGCTCTTAAATCTTTCTTGCATGTTTCTTTCTTTCATAATGGTGCTCTTAAATCTTTCTTGCATGTTTCTTTCTTTCATAATGGTGCTCTTAAATCTTTCTTGCATGTTTCTTTCTTTCATAATGCTGCTCTTAAATCTTTCTTGCATGTTTCTTTCTTTCATAATGTTGCTCTTAAATCTTTCTTGCATGTTTCTTTCTTTCATAATGTTGCTCATAAACCTGTCTTGCATGTTTCTTTCTTTCATAATGTTGCTCATAAACCTTTCTTGCATGTTTCTTTCTTTCATAATGGTGCTCTTAAATCTTTCTTGCATGTTTCTTTCTTTCATAATGTTGCTCTTAAACCTTTCTTGCATGTTTCTTTCTTTCATAATAGTGCTCTTAAATCTTTCTTGCATGTTTCTTTCTTTCATAATGCTGCTCTTAAACCTTTCTTGCATGTTTATTTCTTTCATAATGGTGCTCATAAACCTTTCTTGCATGTTTCTTTCTTTCATAATGCTGCTCTTAAACCTTTCTTGCATGTTTCTTTCTTTCATAATGCTGCTCTTAAACATTTCTTGCATGTTTCTTTCTTTCATAATGCTGCTCTTAAACCTTTCTTGCATGTTTCTTTCTTTCATAATGCTGCTCTTAAACCTTTCTTGCATGTTTCTTTCTTTCATAATACTGCTCTTAAACCTTTCTTGCATGTTTATTTCTTTCATAATGGTGCTCTTAAACCTTTCTTGCATGTTTCTTTCTTTCATAATACTGCTCTTAAATCTTTCTTGAATGTTCTTTTCTTTCATAATGCTGCTCTTAAATCTTTCTTGCATGTTTATTTCTTTCATAATGGTGCTCTTAAACCTTTCTTGCATGTTTATTTCTTTCATAATGCTGCTCTTAAATCTTTCTTGCATGTTTCTTTCTTTCATAATGCTGCTCTTAAATCTTTCTTGCATGTTTATTTCTTTCATAATGGTGCTCTTAAACCTTTCTTGCATGTTTCTTTCTTTCATAATGCTGCTCTTAAATCTTTCTTGCATGTTTCTTTCTTTCATAATGCTGCTCTTAAACCTTTCTTGCATGTTTATTTCTTTCATAATGCTGCTCTTAAACCTTTCTTGCATGTTTCTTTCTTTCATAATACTGCTCTTAAACCTTTCTTGCATGTTTCTTTCTTTCATAATGCTGCTCTTAAACCTTTCTTGCATGTTTATTTCTTTCATAATGCTGCTCTTAAACCTTTCTTGCATGTTTATTTCTTTCATAATGCTGCTCTTAAACCTTTCTTGCATGTTTCTTTCTTTCATAATGCTGCTCTTAAATCTTTCTTGCATGTTTCTTTCTTTCATAATGTTGCTCTTAAACCTTTCTTGCATGTTTCTTTCTTTCATAATGCTGCTCTTAAACCTTTCTTGCATGTTTCTTTCTTTCATAATGCTGCTCTTAAACCTTTCTTGTATGTTTCTTTCTTTCATAATGCTGCTCTTAAATCTTTCTTGCATGTTTCTTTCTTTCATAATAGTGCTCTTAAACCTTTCTTGCATGTTTCTTTCTTTCATAATGCTGCTCTTAAATCTTTCTTGCATGTTTCTTTCTTTCATAATGTTGCTCTTAAATCTTTCTTGCATGTTTCTTTCTTTCATAATGCTGCTCTTAAACCTTTCTTGCATGTTTCTTTCTTTCATAATGCTGCTCTTAAATCTTTCTTGCATGTTTATTTCTTTCATAATGCTGCTCTTAAACCTTTCTTGCATGTTTCTTTCTTTCATAATGCTGCTCTTAAATCTTTCTTGCATGTTTCTTTCTTTCATAATGCTGCTCTTAAACCTTTCTTGCATGTTTCTTTCTTTCATAATGGTGCTCTTAAACCTTTCTTGCATGTTTCTTTCTTTCATAATACTGCTCTTAAACCTTTCTTGCATGTTTCTTTCTTTCATAATGCTGCTCTTAAACCTTTCTTGCATGTTTATTTCTTTCATAATGCTGCTCTTAAATCTTTCTTGCATGTTTCTTTCTTTCATAATGCTGCTCTTAAACCTTTCTTGCATGTTTCTTTCTTTCATAATGGTGCTATAAACCTTTTGCATGTTCTTTCTTTCATAATGCTGCTCTTAAACCTTTCTTGCATGTTTATTTCTTTCATAATGCTGCTCTTAAATCTTTCTTGCATGTTTCTTTCTTTCATAATGCTGCTCTTAAATCTTTCTTGCATGTTTATTTCTTTCATAATGCTGCTCTTAAATCTTTCTTGCATGTTTCTTTCTTTCATAATGCTGCTCTTAAACCTTTCTTGCATGTTTATTTCTTTCATAATGGTGCTCTTAAACCTTTCTTGCATGTTTCTTTCTTTCATAATACTGCTCTTAAACCTTTCTTGCATGTTTCTTTCTTTTCTTTCGTTTGCCACTGATCACATAATGTTGGGAGAAAGATCGTGTTAAAAATGCTTTTTGGTGTTCATGGTGTTCATGGTGTTCATGGTGTTCATGGTGACATGTTGGCATTTTAATGCTTTTTGTTATATTATTTGATTTCCTTTATCGCATCTATGTTGCATTTCATTAGTTATTCTTTCGTTTCCTGAAAACTGCTCTTCTATATGTGAAGTCTGTGACTTGTTTTAATGGGCGTTTGCCGATGGAGATATTGTTAGTGTTTTCTTCTAGAGTTACTTCGGTTTTTCGTGTCAATTATCATATTGTATTTATTGCATGTTAACTGGATTCTGCTAATGTGTTACTGTTCCTCTGTTGTTGGTATGATTGCCTCGTCTTTTTATGTCCAAAATACTTCAATTTTCTCATTCTTGTTTGTAGCACCAGCCATTTTTCTAGATAGATCTATTTGTTCTCTTCTCTGTCCGTGATATACAGAGGACCTGTAACACGTATAATTAAAAGCACATGTATGTTTTTTCCACTGCCTTGTTAAATGTCTGTTCGTCACACCCCATACGTATATGTTCACCAGGTGAAACATATCTATCACCACAATAAAACTAATCTTCTCACCAGGTAAACATGAGATGACAGAGTGGGTCACGATTCACTGATTCCTGCACACAATATCTTATAGAGTATATACCTGGAGCTGTGGGTGGGCAGTTTGCTCAGTTAGGCATACATAAATAAAGTACAAAATAAGTCTGGATGTGTCCTATCACATGATTGTCTCTACACGTGCTCTATATTATCTCTATCTAGACTGGTACAGTACTTAATGTGACATACATGCGTACCAATACTTAGATTTAATATACAATTAATTGCATATCCTTTACAGGACTTTGTGAATCAACCCCAGCTTTATAACGCTGTTTGTGATTTTTCTAGGTATTATTACGTACAGTAGTTTGTCATTGCTTTCTGAACGGATGGTGCCATCGTCCTTTTGTTAAAATCCATACGAAACAATTTGCAACCAAACAGTCCGCAGCGTGATTCGAATTCAGAACGTCGAGGTTAATAGACCGAGTCACTAACCCCTAGGCCACAGACGCCACCAGATTTAACATACAAAGTGATATCTTAGTATATATATAGAGAACATGACAAGAACAAGCGTAGTTTCTCACATTATATACATACATTCTCACATTATATACATACATTCTCACATTATATACATACATTCTCACATTATATACATACATTCTCACATTATATACATACATTCTCACATTATATACATACATTCTCACATTATATACATACATTCTCACATTATATACATACATTCTCACATTATATACATACATTCTCACATTATATACATACATTCTCACATTATATACATACATTCTCACATTATATACATACATTCTCACATTATATACATACATTCTCACATTATATACATACATTCTCATTTATTTAACATACATTCTCACATTATATACATACATTCTCACATTATATACATACATTCTCACATTATATACATACATTCTCATTTATTTACCAAATAAATGTCATATTTAACCAGAATGTCTATTTATCAGACTTTGATATCAAGATTGATGCATCTATTTATTACACTTATATATCAAGATTGATACATCTATTTATCACACTTAGATATCAAGATTGATGCATCTATTTATCACACTTAGATATCAAGATTGATGCATCTATTTATCACACTTAGATATCAAGATTGATACATCTATTTATCACACTTAGATATCAAGATTGATACATCTATTTATTACACTTAGATATCAAGATTGATACATCTATTTATCAGACTTTGATATCAAGATTGATACATCTATTTATTACACTTAGATATCAAGATTGATACATCTATTTATCGTGTGTTTCTGTTGAGTAATATTTATGTACACATACACATCTCAGGCAACTAAAGTAACATAAGTTTATGTGTATCAACAACTACAGTAACATAAGTTTATGTGTATCAACATCTAAAGTAACATAAGTTTATGTGTATCAACATCTAAAGTAACATAAGTTTATGTGTATCAACATCTAATGTAACATAAGTGTATGTGTCTCAACAACTAAAGTAACATAGTTTAGTGTATCAACAATTAAACAGTCATGCAATTCATATAAGAACAACATATTAAATGGTTTGGACACCTGCCAAGAATGCCCATATCGCCTACCACATAGAGCCACACAGAACAAGTATAACGAATACAAAGCAAGATGAAGACCACGCAAAAGATGGAGCCACGGTATCAAGAGCAGACTTACGAAAATGAATAACAGCTTACAAAGTGTCTTTGAAACAAGCACCCACAAGATCACTACGTCCCCAGTCCCATTCCCAACACTTCTATGAAGAAGTAAATGATGGAAGAGAAGAAGAAGAAAAAATGCACTCGAAGAGCAATGTTGCTCCGATACAATAGATACAAAGCAAAAGGCCGGCCATGCAAAAGGTGGACCTAAGAGATAACAGTAGTGACGAAAGACACTATTTATGAAGCTCACACCAGGGCTCGTTCTAGAGATCTCTTCTTATCCTGAAGCTGTGAGGTAAAACAGGATTCAAGAAAAAAAACAAAGAAGTATTACGATTCTTTTATGTGACAGGTGTATCAGGTAAGCGGTCTAGAAGATGTGCATCATGTGACATGTTTCACACGGTATAATGTAACTGGTAGATGGCATATATTAATGTACAGGTCAGGTTTCTTTATATGTGGGAACATGTTGTTGATAACGATGTTGTCATAACAACTATTACACATTAGAGAGCTTGATGACACAAGGGAGAGAACAAGAGAGAGAGAGAGAGAGAGGGAGAGGGTGGAAGAGAAAGAGAGAGAGAAAGTAGAAGAGAGAGAAAGAGGCATTTGTAGGGAGAGAGGGATATAGACAGAATGTGAATAAGTGAGGAGAGAAAATGAGAGTGAGAGAAAATGAGAGAAGGTAAGCAAAAGAGAGAAAGAGAAAGTCAGAACGAAAGACAAACAGAATGAGTGAGAAAAGAGTGAGATAGAGAAATGAAGACAGTGAGATGGAGAGAGGGGAATAAATAGAGAGAGGGAGGGAGAGAAAATAAGAAAGTCAAAAGAGAACATGCGAGATAAAGGGAGACACTGAGAGAGAGAGACAAGGGTGAGAGTGAAGGTAGAAAGAAAGGGGGAAACATAGACAGAGAGAGAGGAAAATAGGATACAAAAAAGTGCGTGAGAAGTGGATGACAAATTTGAGGCGAGATGGTGAAAAAGGAGAGAGTGAGATGTATAGTGAAAGAAAATATAGAGAGAAACCTCAATTTCATCTTCAAATAAAGAAATTCATATTATACGCTACCACTCCATCCTTTCACCAAACCCACACACACACACTCTCCAACAAATAACATCATAAACCAGTACAAACATTAATCAGCATATCACTGAAATGACGTCATCAAAGTATGTTGTTCCACCACGTACACAGATAAAGAGGACAGTAACAGTGCCACCAACAACACAATCAAACATGGCCAATAACAGCAGTTAATGAGCAGGACAGAGAGGTGAACAAATACATTTACACAGAAAGAACTCAAAATCAAAGAAAACTGGCTGATACTACAAATACAAAAATTGAAGTATTTTGGACATATAAAGAGACACGATGGGATGGAGAAGATCATGATGGAAGAAGGCATCGCGACAAAGAGGAGAAGAGGAAGACCACGGGAAGATGGATTCAGGATGTAACTGATGGGTTGAACATGACGGAGTAGAGGCGGAACATCTGACATATGAGAGAGATAAATTTTGACGGACTGTTGGTGGGGCAAAGTTCTGCTCAGGACAAGCTATGTGATGATTATAAATGAGCAGAAAATCATGAAAATGAACAGAGATGAGGTGTCTTAGAAGAGCTGCAGGAGTAACAATAAGAGACCAAATTAGAAATGAAGAAATCAGAAGAAGACTGGATGTGAAACCAGTCATGTAATTTATAAAAGAACAACAGATTAAATGGTTTGGACACCTGACTAGAATGCCCTGGTATCGACTACAACCTAGAGTCACACAGAAAAAGTATAACAAGTACAGAACAAGAGGAAGACCACACAAAAGACAGCGATGGCATCAAAAGCAACCTTAAGAAAGTTAATAACAGCTTACAAAGTACTTTAAGAAAGTGAATAACAGCTTACAAAGTACTTTAAGAAAGTGAATAACAGCTTACAAAGTACTTTAAGAAAGTGAATAACAAGTTACAAAGTACTTTAAGAAAGTGAATAACAGCTTACAAAGTACTTTAAGAAAGTGAATAACAGCTTACAAAGTACTTTAAGAAAGTGAATAACAGCTTACAAAGTACTTTAAGAAAGTGAATAACAGCTTACAAAGTACTTTAAGAAAGTGAATAACAAGTTACAAAGTACCTTAACAGAAGCACACACAAATCACAACATCACCCCCTCCTTGCACCCCCAACTCTACGATAAAGAAGTAAATGATGGAAAAGAAGAAGAAAGAAAACATATACATATGACACTTATTGTACTGGTGCGGAGAGATATTTACCCCTAACAAGTGTCATAAGATAACAATGTGACATACATTCAGACAAGCAAGGTGACATCTACACTGGAAGATTTCTTCTATTTACTGTGGTTCACAAACTGGGCAGTGAGCTCCAGTTTTTGTTTGGTTTCCCAAAGCTTAATTTTCACATCGACTGCGTATAGTTTCCAAGGAACACACCCTGCATAAATATCTGGGTTTGGGTGCCGACGGCAGACGGCTGAAATCACCTAGAGTAGGACAAATCCAGACAAACCCGGGAAGACAGACACCGCCAGCAAGAGACTGCAACTGTCTAGAGAGCATCTGAGAGAATGTATCTGGCATTACTGGTGGGGAGGAATCAATTTATACCAATAATTCAATGATCATGTCAACTGGGAGACAAGATGGCAGATTAACTGAAGGACAAATGGCATGCATATATGCTAGCAGAAACGATGACAAACATGATGCCATACACACTGACATCCTAGCTGTAAGATAAGATAACAAACATGCTGACATACACACTGACAGATAAACTGAAAAACAAACAGACAATCAAGATGGCAGACAAAGTGACAGACTAATAGACATACAAACCAGAGAACAAAATTATAGACACGCTGTAAGGAACACTGACATATATGATGTCATAGACAAACTGACTGACATAGTGACAAATAAGATAACAGATCACCTGACAGACAGTGTAACAGACTTACCAGCATAGAATCGAATCAGATAAGCCAAATCTTGCTTCAGACCTTCCTCCTGGATGTACTTAACGTCAGCGTATCCAAGGCCATCCAGGAACTCATTCTAGAACAAACATCATGTTTTGAGTTATATAAATATAATTACTACATTTACATTACATTACAACACTTACATTACACTACAACACTTACATTACACTACAACACTTTCATTCCAACACTTACATTCTAATCCGATATTTTAAATTACAATCTAACATTAACATTACAATCTAGTATTAACATTACAATCCAGTATTAAGATTACAATCCATCAAATACATTACAATCCAAATATTAACATTACAATCTAGTATTAACATTACAATCCAATATTAATATTACAATCCATCAAATACATTACAATCCAAATATTAACATTACAATTTAGTATTAACATTACAATCCAGTATTAACATTACAATCCAATATTAATATTACAATCCATCAAATACATTACAATCCAAATATTAACATTACAATCTAGTATTAACATTACAATCTAGTATTAACATTACAATCCAATATTAATATTACAATCCATCAAATACATTACAATCCAGTATTAACATTACAATCCAGTATTAACATTACAATCCAAATATTAAACTAAATAAAATGTGTAGAGCTGAACTAATATTCCGTGCATACACTTCTCATACACCTCTCATACACTTCTCATACACTTCTCATACACCTCTCATACTTCTCAACACTTCTCATAGACTTCTCATACACTTCTTATACACTTCTCATACACTTCTCATACACCTCTCATACACTTCTAATACACTTCTCATACACCTCTCATACACTTTTCATACACCTCTCATACACCTCTCATACACTTCTCATACACCTCTCATACACTTCTCATACACCTCTCATACACTTCTCATACACCTCTCATACACTTCTCATACACTTCTCATACACCTCTCATACACTTCTCATACACTTCTACACTTCATAGACTTCTATACACTTCTATACACCTCTCATACACTTCTCATAGACTTCTCACACTTCATACACTTCTCATAGACTTCTCATACACTTCTCATACACTTCTCATACACTTCTCATACACTTCTCATACACTTCTAAGACTTCCATACACTTCTCACACTTCTCATAGACTTCCATACACTTCTCATACACTTCTCATACACTTCATACACTTCTCATACACTTCTCATAGACTTCTCATCAGACTTCTCATACACTCTCATACACTTCTCATACACTTCTCATAGACTTCTCATACACTTCTCATACACTTCTCATACACTTCTCATACACTTCTCATACATTTCTCATACACTTCTCATACACTTCTCATACACTTCTCATACACTTCTCATAGAATTCTCATACACTTCTCATACACTTCTCATACACTTCTCATACACTTCATACATTTCATACACTTCTCATACACTTCTCATAGACTTCTCATAGATTCATAACTTCTCATACACTTCTCATACACTTCATATCTCAGAATTCCATACACTTCTCATACACTTCTCATAGACTTCTACACACTTCTCACACTTCTCATAGACTTCTCATACACTTCTCATACACTTCTTATCCAACATTCGACTATAAGACAAATAGAAACAAGAGTCTGTAATGTGATATTATGTCTGCTCTGACAATCATTATGTCTGCTCTGACAATCATTATGTCAGGTCACACAATCATTATATCTGGTCACACAAACATTATATCTGGTCATACAATCAGTGCCAGATTAGCCAGCAGGGGCCTGTAGCAAATTTTAGCGCGGGGCCCTAGGTTTTGTATAATAAATTAAAATACAACTTTTACAAACAAACTTGTCTCGATTTAATGTGAGCAAATTTAGAGATAACACTAGCCAAATCAATTTCTCTAAGTAAATTACATTCAATGTTCATTAAGCTTGAGGTTATTTAGACGACCTTGTCCCATCTGTTCATTAACTCACTTTTATACGCTTTAATGTTGAAAAAGAACGTTCTCCGCTGCAGTTAGTAATCATTAAAGACAAGTAAATTCGTAAAACTATTTCTACATTTGGGAAACACGACTCTAATGAATTTTCCATTATAAGTTTATAAAATTTGCAGTTCAAGAGCTTCATGCTTTTCGTTGTTAATAGCAGCAGCTAACATTAGTTTTAAGAAGTTCAGCGAACTGCACAAGTTCGTCGCCTAGGCTTTCTTCAAATCCTCTTGGTAAGAGCTGACAATATTTGGAGTTCTTTTCAAGATCTCTTTTGCTGTTAGAGATTTTAACTGCCGACGCATTCCAAATACACCAATCACTCTATGGTACTCTTCCATGCGTTTAGCTAAGCCAGACAGTACATTATCAATTATGACCATAAAAACCTGACTTTCAAATTTTTGTTTATGTGTTTGATTTTCTACAACTTCATCGAGCGTAGCAGAGCCGCTGAAATCGTCGTACTTAGTATTTCGCTTGCGTCGTCTTGAAGTTTGTTGCTGATATTCTTCATAGTTAGTCGGGATTTGACATTGGCTTCAATATCTGAAAATGTAGACCGCATTGTTGAGCGTACCCGTGAGCTGATTCATAAAGGGCATATCCCGTGAAACCTATCTACCTCTGAGCTCATAGGACACTCTGTACGCAAGAGCCACGACTGGTTTGACGAAAATGACGAAGAAATCAAGTCTATCCTTCTACGAAACATGAGACATACAGAGCCTATCAAAATGACCCATCATCACCCAAAAACAGCTTTCCTGGATGCTCGTAAAAGGGCTCAAGAGAGAATCAGGAAATTACAAGACGCATGGCTAAGCCAAAAATCTGATGAAATCCAGATATATGCAGACAGACATGATTTCAAACGCTTCTACGATGCCCTAAAAACTGTTTACGGACCTCAACAATCTCACCCCACTCCCATACTCGATGCAGATGGAGCAAGGCTACTAATTGACAAGCCTCAGATACTAAATCGCTGGGCAGAACACTTTCGTTCTGTCCTCAACCATCCATCCACTATATGTTATGAAGCCATAGAGCGCATGCCCCAGGCCCCAATCAATGCCAAGCTTGATATTCCACCTACCTTAGCAGAGGCCAAGAAGGCAACAAGCCAGATGTCCAGCGGGAAGGCACCGGTGCGGACTCAATACCAACCGAAGTCTACAAAGAAGGAGGGCCCACGTTGATGCTAAAATTGACAGAATTATTTACATCCATTTGGTGCAACGAACGTGTGCCACAGGAATTAAAGGATGCCACTATTGTCCACCTGTACAAGCTGAAAGGAAACCGCCAGGCCTGCGATAACCACAGGGATCTCCCTCCTGTCAATCGCTGGCAAAATACTGGCCAGAGTCCTCCTCAATCGATTAATCGATCACCTGGAACAGGACTTACTCCCTGAGACCCAATGTGGCTTCAGAGCAGGTCGTGGAACAGCAGACATGATATTTGCTGCTCGCCAACTACAGGAGAAATGCCAAGATCAGCACCGTAACCTCTATATGGTCTTTGTCGATCTGACAAAGGCTTTCGACACGGTTAACAGGAGGGTCTATGGAAGATCATGGAAAAATTTGGATGTCCAAGGAAATTCATCAAGATCGTTCAACAGTTTCACGAGGGCATGATGGCACGTGTACTTGACGAAGGGGGGCTGTCGGAAGCCTTCCATGTCACCAACGGCGTCAAACAGGGCTGTGTACTGGCCCCAACACTCTTCAGCATGATGTTTGCTGCCATGCTCACGGATGTCTTTTGGGAAGGCGACGAACATGGGGTAAAGATTAGATACAGGACAGACGGTAACCTATTCAATCTTCGGAGGTTAAAAACCTCCACCAAGGTAAAAGAATCAACTATCTCAAACCTGTTGTTTGCTGATGACTGTGCCCTCGCTACCAACTCTGAGGAAGAAATGCAGACTTACATGGACAAGTTCTCAATGGCCTGTGATAGGTTTGGCCTCACCATTAACACCAAAACAGAGGTCATGTTCCAGCCCGCCCTAGAGAACAGTATTACGATCCAGTCATCAACATTAAACACCAGCGTCTCCAGTCAACGGACAACTTTGCTTATCTTGGCAGCCTCCTATCCAGATCGGCAAACATAGATTCTGAGGTCCACAATAGGATATCCAAAACCAGTGCTGCGTTCGGAAGGTTACGTGTCACTGTGTGGAAACGGAAGGGGATAAGCATAGTCACAAAGCTGAAGTTTACCAGGCCATAGTGCTAACCACGCTGCTGTACGCAAGCGAGACATGGACAGTGTATAGCAGACACGCAAGAAAATTAAACCATTTCCACACAAGCTGTCTACGCAGAATACTAAAAATAAACTGGCAGGACAAAATTCCAGACAGCGAAGTCCTCACAAGAGCAAAGATCCCAAGCGTCAACACCCTGTTGCAGAAGGCCCAACTGAGATGGGTCGGTCACGTTGCTCGAATGCCTGATAAACGCATCCCAAAACAGTTGATGTGGCGGAGCTTGAAGGGGCAGACGTTTAGCTGGTGGACAGAAAAACGCTTTAAAGACACTCTTAAAGTGTCTCTGAAATGCTTCGATATAGACAATACGTGCTGGGAATCCCTTGCGCAAGATCGCCAAATGTGGCGCTGTAACAACAAAAGAGGAACCGAATAGCTGAGAATCATCGTATTGTTGAGTCACAGAGAAAACGAGCAGCGCGAAAGACAGAGCACACAACACGCACATGTCTAACCTTGATCATGTATGCCCCACCTGTGGTCTAGGATTCTGTTCTAGGATTGGACTCTACAGTCACCTCCGCACACACAGAGAGGTGCAACAGTACACGTCTGAGATTGTTGTCATCATCGCTTGCGATGGACGGCTATATATCCCGTGTTAAGGTCTTGCTCAGGTGACTGTAATGAAGCGCTAGACGCTTGCAAGCGTTCTAGAAATCCGTTCCATAAAATGGTCATTATTCCCGTTTCCAACTTACTCATCTCCAAAACTAGCACATACGCTTGATTACGACACTAGCTTTTCATCCATGTTATTTGAGATGTCATCCAAAACTTGTTTGATAATGGTAAAACCACATAAAAGTGCTTTTATCGCATCAGCTCGGCAGACCACCTGGTGTCCGACAGTCTCCTCAAGTCAGGAGTTTTGAACCTGTATCTTCCAGTGCTTTTGTAAGAATGCCCCATCGATAGGTAGGAGCGGAAAAGAATGTATAGAGACTTTCAACAAAATCGAAAAAATAGATGCTTCTATACAACATTCTGCAGCACACTTCGCAACCAAATTCAGTGAATGTGCAAAACAGGGAATGTATTCTGCGTATTTATTTATCTCCTTAATGCGTGCTTGTAAGCCGTGGTATTTCCCACTCATGTTGCTGGCATTGTCATAGCTTTGACCACGACAGTCTTTGATATCAATGTTATTTTTCTTTAAAATATCAAGTAAACTTTGGGCGAGTTGTTCAGCAGTATATCCTTCCATATCCAAGAACTTTACAAACCTTTCCACTGGTCCAGATGGTAACACATAGCGCACTATTATAGTGAGTTGGTCCACATGCGAAATGTCTGGAGTAGAGTCAGTGATACGGAATAGTACTTGCATTTCTTAATTTAGCAAATAATATGATCCAGTAACGTGCAATTAGATGGATAAATTCCTCACATGTTGTTTTTGATAAGTATGATGTATGTCCCTTTCCTTTATTTGCATAAGTATTTATATGCTGAACCAGAAAAATGTCAAATTTGGCTATTAATTCCAACAAACCTAAATAATTTCCATTATGAGGTAAACCAATAGATTCATCACTACCCCGAAATACAAGACCTCTTTCTGCTAAAAATTGGATAACGGAAGTAATTCGCTCTAAAAGTGTCCGCCAATATTTTTGTTCGGTCTCAATTTGGATTACAAGTTGAGAATCGGCGTGCACATCCTTTTTTTTGCAAACTAACCGCATTATTATCGCTTGTCTATGGTCCTAACCTAAATAAGAAAAAATGAGGAGGGGATATTATTACCCACCTCCCAACCTTAGTTCCTTGTTTATGACTAGTGACAACTAGCTCTGTCACATAGGCGCGGGGCCCCAGAATCGCGGGCCCGTAGCATTGCTATTTCTGCTACTAGGCTAATCCGGCGCTGCATACAATCATTATGTCTGCTCTCACAATCATTATGTCAAGTCACACAATCATTATGTCTGCTCTCACAATCATATCTGGTCACACAATCATTATTCTGGTCACTATCATTATGTCTGCTCTCACAATCATTATGTCAAGTCACACAATCATTATGTCTGCTCTCACAATCATTATATCTGGTCACACAATCATTATTCTGGTCACACAATCATTATGTCTGCTCTCACAATCATTATGTCAAGTCACACAATCATTATGTTTGCTCTCACAATCATTATGTCTGGTCACACAATCATTATGCCTATTCACACAATTATTATGTCTGGTCACACAATCATTGTTCAATCACAATTCAAGATGTCTTCTATCCCAGTAGCAGTACTTCTACTTCCTACTCGCTTACGTCAATCAACTTCTTGTTAAACCTCTCTTTGTGGTCTGTAATCAACTTCTGTTAAACCCTCTTTGTGGTCTGTAATCACCTTCTTGTTAAACCCCTCTTTGTGGTCTGTAATCAACTTCTTGTTAAACCCCTCTTTGTGGTGTCTAATCAACGTCTTGTTAAACCCTCTTTGTGGTCTGTAATCAACGTCTTGTTAAACCCTCTTTGTGGTCTGTAATCAACTTTTGTTAAACCCTCTTTGGTCGTAATCACTCTTTTAAACCCTCTTTGTGGTCTGTAATCAACTTCTTGTTAAACTCTCTTTGTGGTCTGTAATCAACTT
The DNA here is from genome assembly GCA_020796225.1 of Arion vulgaris. Lineage (NCBI taxonomy): Eukaryota > Metazoa > Mollusca > Gastropoda > Stylommatophora > Arionidae > Arion > Arion vulgaris. The sequence continues at coordinate 65,688,392 of CM036760.1, forward strand.
CTTGTTAAACCCTCTTTGTGGTCTGTAATAACCTCTTGTTAAACCCTCTTCGTGGTCTGTAATCAACTTCTTGTTAAACCCCTCTTTGTGGTCTGTAATCAACTTCTTGTTAAACCCCTCTTTGTGGTCTGTAATCAACTTCTTGTTAAACCCCTCTTTGTGATCTGTAATCACCTTCTTGTTAAACCCCTCTTTGTGGTCTGTAATCAACTTCTTGTTAAACCTCTCTTTGTGGTCTGTAATCAACTTCTTGTTAAACCCCTCTTTGTGGTCTGTAATCAACTTCTTGTTAAACACCTCTTTGTGGTCTGTAATCAACTTCTTGTTAAACCCCTCTTTGTGGTCTGTAATCAACTTCTTGTTAAACCCCTCTTTGTGGTCTGTAATCACCTTCTTGTTAAACCCCTCTTTGTGGTCTGTAATCAACTTCTTGTTAAACCCCTCTTTGTGGTCTGTAATAAACTTCTTGTTAAACCCTCTTTGTGGTCTGTAATCAACTTCTTGTTAAACCCTCTTTGTGGTCTGTAATCAACGTCTTGTTAAACCCTCTTTGCGGTCTGTAATCACCTTCTTGTTAAACCTCTCTTTGTGGTCTGTAATCAACTTCTTGTTAAACCCCTCTTTGTGGTCTGTAATCACCTTCTTGTTAAACCTCTCTTTGCGGTCTGTAATCAACTTCTTGTTAAACTCCTCTTTGTGGTCTGTAATCAACTTCTTGTTAAACCCCTCTTTGTGGTCTGTAATCACCTTCTTGTTAAACCTCTCTTTGTGGTCTGTAATCAACTTCTTGTTAAACCTCTCTTTGTTGTCTGTAATCAACTTCTTGTTAAGCCCCTCTTTGTGGTCTGTAATCAACTTCTTGTTAAACCCCTCTTTGTGGTCTGTAATCAACTTCTTGTTAAACCTCTCTTTGTGGTCTGTAATCAACTTCTTGTTAAACCCCTCTTTGTGGTCTGTAATCAACTTCTTGTTAAACCCCTCTTTGTGGTGTCTAATCAACGTCTTGTTAAACCCCTCTTTGTGGTCTGTAATCACCTTCTTGTTAAACCCCTCTTTGTGGTCTGTAATCAACTTCTTGTTAAACCTCTCTTGTGGTGTCTAATCAACGTCTTGTTAAACCCCTCTCTGTGGTCTCTAATCAACTTCTTGTTAAACCCCTCTTTGTGGTCTGTAATCAACTTCTTGTTAAACCCCTCTTTGTGATCTGTAATCACCTTCTTGTTAAACCCCTCTTTGTGGTCTGTAATCAACTTCTTGTTAAACCTCTCTTTGTGGTCTGTAATCAACTTCTTGTTAAACCCCTCTTTGTGGTCTGTAATAACCTTCTTGTTAAACCCCTCTTCGTGGTCTGTAATCAACTTCTTGTTAAACCCCTCTTTGTGGTCTGTAATCAACTTCTTGTTAAACCCCTCTTTGTGGTCTGTAATCAACTTCTTGTTAAACCTCTCTTTGTGGTCTGTAATCAACTTTTTGTTAAACCCTCTTTGTGGTCTGTAATCAACTTCTTGTTAAACCCTCTTTGTGGTCTGTAATCAACTTTGTTAAGCCCTCTTTTGGTCTGTAATCAACTTCTTGTTAAACCCTCTTTGTGGTCTGTAATACTTCTTGTTAAACCCTCTTTGTGGTCTGTAATCAACTTCTTGTTAAACCCTCTTTGTGGTCTGTAATCAACTTCTTGTTAAACCCTCTTTGTGGTCTGTAATCAACTTCTTGTTAAACCCTCTTTGTGGTCTGTAATCAACGTCTTGTTAAACCCTCTTTGCGGTCTGTAATCACCTTCTTGTTAAACCCCTCTTTGTGGTCTGTAATCAACTTCTTGTTAAACCCCTCTTTGTGGTCTGTAATCACCTTCTTGTTAAACCTCTCTTTGTGGTCTGTAATCAACTTCTTGTTAAACTCCTCTTTGTGGTCTGTAATCAACTTCTTGTTAAACCCCTCTTTGTGGTCTGTAATCACCTTCTTGTTAAACCTCTCTTTGTTGTCTGTAATCACCTTCTTGTTAAACCCCTCTTCGTGGTCTGTAATCAACTTCTTGTTAAACCTCTCTTTGTGGTCTGTAATCACCTTCTTGTTAAACCTCTCTTTGTGGTCTGTAATCAACTTCTTGTTAAACCCCTCTTTGTGGTCTGTAATCAACTTCTTGTTAAACCTCTCTTTGTGGTCTGTAATCAACTTCTTGTTAAACCTCTCTTTATGGTCTGTAATGGTGTACGTAAAAACAAAGTACTGAAGTTTTAAAAGTATTAAAAAAAAATATACAGCGACATTTCGACCAAAAGGTCTTTATCAAGAAAGATCACCAGAAGGGAATACAATCACTTCTTATACGGCATACATAACATATGATTGATTGATTGATTGATAGGATCATCATTATTGCACTTCGGTGAGTAACCATGTGTGCTCGATCTCTTCCTTACACAGGAAGATCTCAGCTGCAGTGCACGCTCCGTAGCACTGGCGAGGGTCCCCGATGTAATTTTAAAGTTGGTAAAGATATTTTGTAGGATTTTTATTTTAAATCTTTTCTAATAAATTTTGCCCGGCAGCGCTTTCCAACCTGATATGTTCAATTTTGAACTGCCAAGGATTATTTTGCTCAATTTGAACAAGGGATCTTACTTTTTATCTTCTGTCTCCGATAGGACTAGGAACTCGATCTCACCTACACTGAGAACAGGGATCTCTGGAAAAATATCCAGATGGATCACGAGGACAAACCTGGTACCTTTGGCACGATCGACGAGTACCTAACCTCTACGCCATAGAGACCATGTAGACATAACATATGCAATTAGATCTAGAAATCCCTAACAATGCATGCCATATAAGAAATGAATTTCTTCCCATCTGTTGTATGAGATTCGCCATGAGATTCCTCATATATTACTTACTTGAATTGCTAAGGACAGTCAAAGGATCCATCCGTCTGATGACATTACCATTCATTTGTACGTGCAACGAGTTTCCAGGAATTCCAAGCTGAAGACATATTTTCTGAGACGAGGTTGATAGTGTGCATGGGAACAGTCTCGCACTAGCCTCGTCCTCGGATGTGTAAACACGGATGAATCTGGTAATAGTAATGTACCATTACATTACAGTAAACTAATTGTAATGCTTATATATATATATATATGTTCAAGTGAGTCGCTGTGGGTAAGCACAATGTAATATGCATCAACTTGTAGGAATAGGGTAGATAAAAATGATGGCTTCCACATGTGGCTAGAATGATGTCCTAGACATGTGGTTAGAATGATGGCGTAGCCACGTGGTTAAAATGCTGACGTAGACATATGGTTAGAATAATGATGGAGTGTTTAGAATTATGGCGTAGACAAGTGACTAGGATGAGGGTGCAGTGGTTAGAATAAACAGAGGTGCCATTTTAACAGAGTTATTCGTATGTTAAATTAGTGAAGCTTCAAAATTTGAAAGATTTACAATTGGAATATCTATTTCTTCAACGAAAGTTAAATTTATGAAAGTCAAACTGGTGTTACATGCCAAAAGTCAGTCAGCTCAGTTTACTTACGTTACAGTGAAATTACTAGGCCCGTTTTGAAATCTCCTGACCTGACGCTTGAGGCATAGGATTCGAGAAAAGAAGAAGAGACAGTGAAATTATTTGTGTGTGTTTTGACGATATAGTCAAATAATGTTTAGAACAGCCTGGACAGAGACGAGAAATAAAACAAGACATCTACAAGACCTGAATATCGAGGAGTATTGGCTCATAAATCACATCATATCCCGGAAGATGAAATATTTTGGCCACATTAAACAACACAGGGTTTAGAGAGAACGGTAATGGAAGGCATGGTCTATGGAGTACGAGGCAGGGGACGACCAAGACGAATGTGGCAGCAGGACATCAAAGAGACCTTGAGCATGAAGCTGGAGGAGGCAGGAGAACTTGCTAGAGACAGAGTTTTTCAGGTGAGCTGGAATGAAAGCGATGTTCTGGGAAGGACATGCTATTTGATGAAATTTTAACTGATATTTGCATGAAGATGATATCTCCCGTACAAAGCCGGGTAGAATATCTAGCTGCTTATAATCCAAGGTGGCGTCTGGGCCTAGGGAATAGTGACTCGGTCTTTTAACCTCGACGTTCTGAGTTCGAATCACTCTGCGGACAGTTTGGTTGCAAATTGTTTCGTGTGATTTTAACAAAGGACGATCGCACCATCCGTTCAGAAAGCAATGGCAACTACTGAACGTAATAATGCCTAGAAAATCACAAACAGCGTTAAAAGCTGGGGTTGATTCGCAAAGTCCTGTAAAGGATATGCAATTAACTGTTTTTACAATCCAAAGTCGTCACTGAGCAAAATGTTGCATCGTTATGACTCACAATAGAATAAACGTTTACAGCTACCCATATTTGTATCATCATCTAACCATCTTTTCATATTCACACTTCTGTCACCATCCACACGTCCACCCCTTCCACCACTTTCTCCGCTACTGCCACTTCTGTTGTGCACCTTCTGTCTGGTTGGTTCATTCTGCTGACGCTGAGTCACCGCCTGATACAGGTCAGCCAAGGAGTCACTCAAGTCCCAAGTTTCTTCTTCGTTGTGTCCAAGACTTAGACCCACAGATTTGTGGGTCAGTCCTGGAAGTAGAAGGTGAGGAGAGATATGTGAAGTGAGATAGGTATCAGCAGCAGGACAGCAGTGTTTGTGATGACATGTTTATGTTAGTCTGAGACAGAAAGTCAAGTCTTTCACATAACGTCAAGTCCATCACAGAAAGTCAAATCTGAAGAAACAAGTAAAGACTGAGACAGAAAGATACGTATGAGTCAGAAAGTCAAGTATGAAGCAGAAAGACAAGTTTGAGATACAAAGTCAAGTCTAGGAAATAAAGTTTCATTTAGAACAAGAAGACAATTTCTGATACAAACATATTTCTGATACAAACATATTTCTGATACAAACATATTTCTGATACAAACATATTTCTGATACAAACATATTTCTGATACAAACATATTTCTGATACAAACATATTTCTGATACAAACATATTTCTGATACAAACATATTTCTGATTCAAACATATTTATGATACACACCTATTTCTGATACAAACATATTTCTGATCAAAATATTTCTGATACAAACATATTTCTGATACAAACATATTTCTGATACAAACATATTTCTGATACAAACATATTTCTGATACAAACATATTTCTGATACAAACATATTTCTGATACAAACATATTTCTGATACAAACATATTTCTGATACAAACATATTTCTGATACAAACATATTTCTGATACAAACATATTTCTGATACAAACATATTTCTGATACAAACATATTTCTGATACAAACAGTTCAATCTGACAAACATTGGATTTTGACAAAGAAAATCAAACATGAGACAATGAGTGGAGCCTCTTATATAATTGATTGATTGATTGATTGATTGATTGATAGGACCATCATCATTACACTTCGGTGAGTTACCAGGTGTGCGCCGATCTCTTTTGTACACAGGAAGATCTCAGCGGCAGGTCATGAACTCCATAGCACCGGCGAGGGCCCCCCGATGTAATTTTAAAAATTGTAAATATATTTTGTAGAAATTTTATTTGTAATCTTTTTTTCTAATGAATTTTGCCCGGGCAGCGGCTTTCCAGCCTGCTCTTTTCGATTTTGAACAATCAATGGTTCTTTTACGTGCTGAACTTGAACACGTGACCTACGTTTTATCGTCCGTCTCCGTTAGGACTATAGCGAAACACATACAAACAAAGTACTATAGTTTTACAAAATACAGTAACAGTGACGATAAACAGCAACGATAAACAGCAACGTTTCGACCAACATCGTCACTGTTTCTGTATTTTGAAACTATAGTACTTTGTGTACTGTTTCGCTATTTACCAAGTTTTACTGCAGTCTTCCCCCTATTTCGATATCCGTTAGGACTAGGAACTCAATCTCACCTACAGTGAGATCAGGATCTCTGGAAAAATATCCAGATGGCTCCACGAGGGAACGATCCGGGTACCTTTGGCACGAAAGGAGAGCATTTAACCTCTACGCCACAGAGATCGCCAGACACCTCTGACATAAGGTCAAGTCTAACACAGAAAGTCAAATTTGATGCATAAAGTCAAGTCTGTTAAATAATATCAAGTCCAACACAGAAATTCAAGTCTATCATATAACGTCAAGTCTAACAAAGAAAGTCAAGTCTGTTAAATAACATCAAGTCTAAAACAGAAAGTCAAGTCTCCCATATAACATGAAGTCTAACACAGAAAGTCAAATTTGATGCAGAAAGTCAAGTTTGTTAAATAACGTCAAGTCTAACACAAAAAGTCAAGTCTATCACATAACGTGAAGTCCAACACAGAAAGTCAAGTCTATCACATAACGTCAAGTCTCACACAGAATGTCAAGTCTGTTAAATAACGTCAAGTCTAACACAAAAAGTCAAGTCTATCACATAACGTGAAATCTAACACAGAAAGTCAAGTCTATCACATAACGTCAAGTCTCACACAGAAAGTCAAGTCTGTTAAATAACGTCAAGTCTAACATAGAAAGTCAAGTCTATTATATAACGTCAAGTCTCACACAAGAAAGTCAAGTCTGTTAAATAACGTCCAAGTCTAACACAGAAAGTCAAGTCTTATATAACGTCAAGTCTACACACAGAAAGTCAATTTGAAGCTAGAAAGTCAAGAATGAGACAAATAAAACAAAGTAAGAAACATGAAGTCAGCTATGACACACACAGAGAAACATGAAGTCAGCTATGACACAGCAAGAAATATGAAGTCAGCTATGACACACACAGAGAAACATGAAGTCAGCTATGACACACACAGAGAAATATGAAGTCAGCTATGACACACACACAGAGAAACATGAAGTAGTATGAGACAGAATTATATATGAGACAGTTAAACAATTATGTGTAAAGTACGTCTTCTTCGAATGCTCCATATCGACCACTTGTTAAACAACTCTTTGTGATGTGTAGGTGATCTGAGCCTAAAACGATTGTACGTTGTGCAAGTTATGCGCCTACAAGTAGGCCAGCACATTCGATTTCTGCGCTGCTTTTTTATTTACTAGGGTAGCTTTGAACAGACTATTTGAGGGTACACATGTCTTGGAATCAATAACTGTTAGAATAAATACTACATTACATGTTATTTTCTTACTAACATGTAATTATTTGCATGTCTGTATATATATATATGTGTTGTAGATAGAGACCAACATAAGAGAACACTGATGTACCTTGATGAAGGAACTCCCCGACACTCCACCAAGCTTTGCTGCTATGGTAACGCTGACCGAGACCTTGACCTCCCTTACTACCCTGACCTGGGTTAGAATTAAGTTGATCTAGCCCATGAACAAGATCATGACCTCGAACAGTTTTTTCACCTTCTGATGTGCTGTAGTTTCGGCCACTACGATCGCCTTCAAGATAGCTGGACATTATTTTTCATGTTAGATCATTCTGAGGCTAAAAGAAATCAGAAGCAACAACAAACAATTAAGAAATGAATTGTCAACCATCCAACAACTATGATGATCTAAATAATAACTAGTTTGTTGTTTACTTGTATCATTTAACTCTTTCCATACCATAAGTCTTGTCGAGTTCTGACCACAGTTATTTTATGCAACCATAATTCGCGACATGGAGAACAACTAAGGGGAAAACCTAAAAGATGCAGACATTCATCAAAAGATGCTTGCGCAGGATACTTCATCTGGGATGGTATGACAGGACTACAAACAGAAAACTGTGGGATAGAGCGGAATAACAGCAGGGGGAACACAAAATAAGTCGCAGAAGTTGGCGATAGATAGGACACTCACTGAGTAGACAGCATCACGAGACATGCCCTACGATGGAACCCTAGGGTAATAGAGGTAATGGAAGACCACGGAACACATAGAAGCGGGATTTGGAGACGTAATACAAGAAAATGATGAGAGAGTGAAGAGATATGAATACGATGACCTTGGAAAGGAGGGCTTGGAAGACCTTAGTTGCGTTCTATGCCTCCCTATGGGCGGAGAGTGAAGAAAAAGAGGAACTCTTATCATAACAGGATTTGTGTTGGCTACGTTTTTTGTAGTTGGTATCAAACTAATACAGATTAGAGTGCTAAAATCAAATGTCTGATGACAGCTAAACAACAGATGATCAACACAATTTTCATGAATACTTTGTGTTACCAGAGCCAAACAAGGACAATGTGCAAAGCACAGTAGACAAAAAATACAAAAAACTACATGTGAAATTCGATGCATACGAAAAGTTACCAACAATATCAGAGAAGACAGTCACCCACATCAGCATAAGAAAGAAAGTTGGCACAGAACCTTGCTTGAATTACATTGAGAAACTAAAAATAAGACACTAAATAAGAAATCATTCAAGCTCCACAGTATACAGAGTCTTCTACAACAGAACATCAGGAAAGAAGACAAGAGGAAGACCACGGAAAAGATGGTTAGATGGCGTAGCAAATTCCCGGAAAGAACAAAAATAACAAGCCACCCGAACAGCGCGACACAGAAACACGACACTGGCAACAAGGACAAAACAGAAAACCACGACATTGAGACGGCAACAACCCGTAGCAGTGAGTGAGACGACATGGAGCAACAAACCGGTAGCATGTACATGGACGTACTGAACAAAGAAGAAGAAGAATCAAATATCATATATATATAAAACTATTTATAGCTGTGATTAAAACTTCTAAGGTGTAGTATAACGAGAAAGAATTGCTTTATGTATAACGCCACTATAGTTTGGGTTTGGTGGTGTGATTGACCTACATTTGTATGTCACTATAGTAGTAAATAGTATGTGCTCCAATCTATTTCTTACACACGAATCTCTCAACAGCAGTGCATGTTCTTTGTTGCACCGGCACGTTTCCACCATGTAACTTGTATGATTGAGATTTGTATACATTTTGCTCAATTCAAACCATTTACCACTATAGTGGCGTACAATATAATTTACATCATTAACCATCTTATAGCACAAATAAACAACTTATAGCACACAATAAGCATCTTATAACAAGTAAACACTATAGCA
>CM036760.1:65702503-65710003 GCA_020796225.1 Arion vulgaris
ATTGTTATACTTCAACTATTGTTATGTTATATTCAGCTTGTTATTGTTATACTCTCAACTATTGTTATTGTTATACCCTCAACTATTGTTATTGTTATACTCTCAACTATTGTTATTGTTATATCTCAGTTTTTCATCTATTTATTGTTGTTATGACTCTCAGCTGTTGTTATAAATCCATCTCAGCTGTTGTTGTTGTTATCGATCTCTTTTTTTATCTCTCAGCTGTTGTTGTTATCGATCTCAGCTGTTGTTGTTGTTATCGATCTCAGCTGTTGTTAATTAACTTAGCTGTTGCTGGTGATCTCACCATCACGGTTAATGTTACTGATCCCACCATGACCGGTTTTAGCCATATCTAGACGGCTGATGTCAGTGATCTGAATACGGTTATACGTCAAATTGCTGCTAATACCTGCTGAACGGTTATAACTGCTAACCTTAACAATTGCTGCTTTTACATACCATGTTTAATTTGTATGAGAACTGTGGTCCAGATAGAATCTTCCCAACTAGAGCTACGTGTAACACACAGCAAAATAAACCCTCGTCTTACTCTCACACTGTACAACCTGCTGGTAGTTACAATAAAATAATTCACTTGTTATAGAAGTCTCAGGTAACTGCGATAAGTCTGTGTAAAACTTGAAGATTGGTTTCCTAACACTTTCTCCGCAGGTATTACATATTTTTTAAAAACACAAAGATAAAACTGAAACAAACTTGTTTCTCGTATTTGTACTAAAGCTTTCTGTCTCTCTACACCCTCTCAAAGAACATGAATTCTTAGTCATATTTTGCCATCTATCTCTATCTGCTGCAGAGCGTTTAAATTGTCGCTACGGTGCGAAAATACGATTTGTACAAAAACCCCAAGAAGATTTGTCCGGTACCCATAATTAGTTGGGTAGATTGAAGTGTTGGCAAGACTATGAATTGAACATCGTAGAGCGTTGTTCAAATTTAGTTGTTATTGTGTTGCATCGATGGGAATGGTTAGGACATATATTCAGAATGCAAAAGACCAGACGCCAACATGTGGCTCTGAAAAGGAATCTGGGAGGAAAGAAGGGTAGAGAAAGACTTATAAAGATAGGGAGACGAACTGTAGACAGAAAAAGAGAAGAGGCAGGGGAGGACATGGAATGAACTAAGCTGGCTTGGAAAGAAAAGAAAGAGAGAGAGAAAGAGAGAGAGAGAGAAAGAAAGAGAGAGAGAGAGAGAGAGAGAGAGAGAGAGAGAGATCTGTAGCATAATTTCTTTTTTTTTAATCTGTAGCAAACAAGAAAAAGTTGCAAACGAAAATTGTAATAGGGAAGAAAATTGTGTGTTGCATGGAACAACCATAACAATCAGATCACAGACATGACGACATACAGACAGCACACACGACATACAGACAGCACAAGCGGCACACAGACAGCACAGACGACATACAGACACCCCACGACATAAAGACAGCACACACGACACACAGACAGCACACACAACATACATACAAAAAACACGATATACAGATAACACACACGACACACAGACAGCAGAAAATCCCAGAAGAATGTCTAGTAACAAACAGAAATGTAAGGTGTGTTGGGACATTTGCAGACCAGGTAACTGTCAACAAGATTTGCTGTCTTAAGATCTTGAGCAATGTTTGACAACAGTTTATTGATCACATGTTTGATCTGGATTGACTGTGGGCCTGTTACATAGACATCAATAGTTGACATACGTGTTAACATGTCTCACATCATGACAACATCAAACTCGACTCATTGACCGATGTTTAAAATTTCATGAAAACTGTTCAAAACGGATGTTATAATTTCGTTTGATTTAGGTTGATAATAGCGAATAGAGTTATACAATGTTACATAGAACTAATACTGACATACGGATGTTATACAATGTTACATAGAACTAATACTGACATACGGAAGTTATACAATGTTACATAGAACTAATACTGACATACGGAAGTTATACAATGTTACATAGAACTAATACTGACATACGGAAGTTATACAATGTTACATAGAACTAATACTGACATACGGAAGTTATACAATGTTACATAGAACTAATACTGACATACGGATGTTATACAATGTTACATAGAACTAATACTTACATACGGATGCCAGTCATGGACAATGAACACACAGATCGAAAAATCTCTAAGGGCCACAGAAATGTGGTTTTATAGAAGAATGATGAGAATCCCAAGGACTGCTAAAATGACTAACGTGGAGGTGCTGAATGAGATCAAGACACAGAGAAAGCTTATCATCAGTATAAGAAAGAGCATCATCATTTTTAGACATGTAATGAGGAGGGGAGGTTTAGAACACATTGTGACAACCAATAAATTCGAGGGTAGACGAGACAGAGAAGACAGAGAGAGAGAAAATATTGGATAGTCTGACTTCATGGCACGGAAGAGCGTCAACATTTGAGATGATAGCAAACACTAGGGACAGAGATTTGTGGAGATCCATGATCGACTATGCCAGCCGGCACGGCATCTGATGATGATGATAGGGTAGCTTTGCTTTGGTTCTTCTTCTTTCTTCCTCTTAACCTTTCAACTCTCACCAGAGCACACGTCTTCAACAAACATCTCCTAGCTCTTCCTCTCTCTTACCATAAACTCCAATTCTTTCCACGTCTTGTCTATAACGTTAATATCAGTCTCCAGGTCTCTTCTTTAGGTATTTCTAGACCTACCCAATCTCCGATTTCCATGTGGTTCCAAAACAATGCCTGTCGTGCAAAGCTTCCAGTGTGTCTTCTCAATGTGTATACGTTTGTATTGCTTCAATAACATATAATGTCTACGTTGTGACAGAAATGTCATTGTCGGGAACCAGACAAACAAGAAATGAAGTGAGGATAGAAAATTTCTTACTGTGTACTTTTAAATCTATCCGACATGTTTTCTAACGGCATTAGACTACTCAAATCTACAGTCAAGTGAGAAAATGAGTCAAGTCTAGAAGAAAATGACTGCTGAAATCTAAAGTCAAGTACGACAATGAGTCAAGTCTAAATGGAAATGATTTCACAAATCTACGATCAAATGAAACAACGAGTCACGTATTGTAGAAAAATACTGCACAAATCTACAGTCCTGTCAAACAGTAAATGTCCCATAGAAGAAAAACACATCTCAAATGTAGTCAAGTGATAACGTTATTCAATACTGAGATCACACAGTGCACATGCATCACCCAGTGCACATGCATCAACAGTGCACATGCATCAACAGTATCAACGTGGAAATAAAAAGATGGAAATGGTTGGGACATACATTAAGAATACAGAAGACCAGATACTTACATATAACCTTAAAATAGAACCCAGGAGGAAAGAGAAGTAGAGGAAGACAGCGAGAGGAGACGATATAGACAAAGAAAGGGAAGAAGCGGAAATACATGGAAGTAACTAAGGTTGAACTTACACCTGGAAGTAACTAAGGTTGAACTTACACATGGAAGTAACTAAGGTTGAACTTACATAGACTATGAATACGCCAGAGAGCAAACTGACAGTGTCAACTGGTGGAACATACATCGGAGCATGTCCTACAGAATTGTCGTCTCCTGTATGAGCTGAGAAACAATATGTGGCCCCACACCTAGTCGACCTGAAAACTAAACTGTAGGGAAACCTGACAGATCTGAAGATAACTACCCAGTTTGTGGTGGTCCACATAGAATTATGCTCATGACTAGAGATGCCGAAGAGGAAGAAGAACTGGCTTACTAAAGACAGATCTGGTTGGATGAAATTTGGTGATGCGTAAAGCCTCCACAAAAAGTTGAAAGAATAAAAAGAAAAATGTATAGTGATTCTTGTCTAGAAAAGCACTACAAAATCTAGTCGAATGTGTTTGTAAGCAAACATGAAAGCACTACAAAATCTAGTCGAATGTGTTTGTAAGCAAACATGAAACACTACAAAATCTAGTCGAATGTTTTTAGTAAGCACACATGTATTGAGTAAACGAATAAGAAGCTAGTTGTTAATACTAAACACTCACTACTGCATTGGTAACTACAAGATGTGGCTTGAATTAATAGTGAGTTCCTTTTTTCCTTTTTCATATGTTTTTCCCTCCTACCGCTCTTCTCTCTGCCTCTTCTTCCTTCCTTCCTCTCTCTCTCTCCTCTCTTCTCTCTCCTCCCTCTTCTCTCTCTCCTCTCTCTCCCCTCTCTATCTCTCTCTCCTCTCTCTTTCTCTTTCTCTCCTCTCTCTTTCTCTCTCTCTCCTCTCTGTCTATCTAAGTGATAGATACGTTCACATCTTACGGTCTTTAAAATCTACGTAACAGTTTCTTACATATTACCCACCTACACAAATATACGATTCGCACATACACACATACAAACAATTCGCACATTCACACGCTCATACTTAAGAACACGCCTTCTCTCCACAACACACACACACACACGTAGACTGAGACAGGTCATGCGTTAGCGTGTCACTATTTGGTCCTGTACTCACCATGTGTAAACTTCAACGGATTTCAAAGACCACCGCCTTGTAACACATTGATGAGGTGTACGATCTATATCCACTCTGATGTATACCTCCAATCTGTGATGTAGTTGCAAATGATTTCCACTCTGAAGTATATCTCCACTCTGAGAAGATGTAATTGACTATGATCTTGTCTGATGTGTGTTCCTACATGTTCTGATAGCTACTTGATAGTCTGTTTACTGTGTCTTGTTACTATCCCAGGACTACGATTCTCGTTTGCTACTGTGTACACTGTGACAATACTGAGACAAGTTTGTTTTGACGAGGTTTTACTTCTAACTTCCAACCTGCCTCAGTTTTAGAAATAAGCGTGTTTGCTAAAGGTTTAGGGTTGGATCTCTCGCCGCCTGACACTGCAGATTGTTCTGAGCGAGCTGGTAAGGTATCGACATCTCTGGACGCTCATGACCTCTTTAATGACTTTGTGACCTGAGATGACGTCAGATACCTATGGATATCAAAGCTGAAATGTAGAGAATTTACTTGCTGAACTAATTTACCTGCGGAATTATTTTACCTTTGACTAATTTACCTGCTGAACTAATTTACCTGCTGAACTAATTTAACTGCTGAACTAATTTTTAACTGCTAGCATAATTTTCCTGCTGACATGGGTGTCGATACTCTAAGGCAAAGGGCGGGTAGGGGTGGGAAGTAATTTCTCCCCTAACCAGGTTATTTGATAAAACAGTTTTATTGGAATCTAGTCTTCTCTATTTCCGCTTAGTAAAAGCTCCATAACAGTAGCTGCAAAGCCGCTGCCCATGACAAATTCATTAAACATTGAAAAACAATTTCTATACATTTTAAACATGCTCAAAAGTGCCACTGAATTCTCTTAGGTGCTATAGAGTCCGTGCTCTGCCGCTGAAATCTTTCGGTGTAAGAAAGAGATATGAGAAAACATGGTTATTTACTGAACTGCAATGATGATTGTTCTATCAATCAATCAATAAATAAATAAATCAATCAATCAATAAAAACAGAGGAATAACTTACTCTAACATAGATGAAAACCTTTATGTAACAAAATATAACTAAATACAGTATGTAATGCAACGGAAATGAAAACAAAGATCAGAATACTAAGAACTGGCACATTTCAAATGGCAATGTATGGGTGTTTAACATGGACATTTAGCAAGGCAGTAGCAAAGTATAAATGCGCTTTAAATATCATCATCCTCATCAGGTGCCGTGTCGGATGGTGTAGGCGATCATGGGTACCCACAAATCTCTGTCTTTGGTGTTTGCTATCAACTCAGATGTTGACGCTCTATCGTGTCATGAATTCAGGCTATCCACAATTTTCTCTCTGTCTTCCTCTGTCTCGTCTACCCTAGATTTTACCGGTTGTCACAATGTGTTTCTTCTTCTTTGTGTGCGTTCTTTACGACCAATTTTAATCACTCTTTGTGATATGTTTGATCTTTGCCAAGAACGTGTATACGTTGCACATTGGTTTGTAGGCCCCTAAACGCATAGACTTCTACACGTTTAGGACATGTGCATCCGATTTCATCCAAACCTCCTTAGTCGCCTCTTACGACATGCGTGGCAGGTAACAGTGGTTCTATTCTTTACATCCCAAATTTGGTCCCCGGTAACCATTCGGGCGACAATGTGTTCTAAACCTCCCCTCCTCATTACAAGCCTGAAACATGATGACTGCCTCTGTCTGATATTCATGATAAGCTTTTTCTGTGTCTTGACCTCATTCAACATCTCAACATTAGTTATTTTAGCAATCCATGGGATTCTCATCATTCTTCTGTAAAACCACATCTCTGTGGCACTTTTTAATATAACTATTATAAAAAAAAGTCCTTCATATAACATGGAGGAGCATGGACATAAAAGATAACAAATCGATCTCAACAGAAACAACTCAAAATCAAAGACTACTGGCTGATTTCACAAGTAAGAATGATACAATTGAGGTATTTTGTACATATAAAAACACACGAAGGGTTGGAGACGACTATTATGGAAAGGTGACATCATAGCAAAGAGAACAATTAGGAAGACGACATCATAGCAACGAGAACAGTTAGGTAGACGATGGTAGGTGACATCATAGCAAAGAGAACAATTAGGAAGACGACGGAAGGTGATATCATAGCAAAGATAACAATTAGGAAGACGACGGAAGGTGATATCATAGCAAAGATAACAATTAGGAAGACGACGGAGGGTGAAATCATAGCAAAGATAACAATTAGGAAGACGACGGAAGGTGACATCATAGCAAAGATAACAATTAGGAAGACGACGGAGGGTGACATCATAGCAAAGATAACAATTAGGAAGACGACGGAGGGTGACATCATAGCAAAGAGAACAATTAGGAAGACGACGCAAGGTGACATCATAGCAAAGAGAACAATTAGGAAGACGACGGAAGGTGACATCATAGCAAAGAGAACAATTAGGAAGACGACGGAGAGTGACATCATAGCAAAGAGAACAATTAGGAAGACGACATCATAGTAAAGAGAACAGTTAGGTAGACGATGGTAGGTGACATCATAGCAAAGAGAACAATTAGGAAGACGACGGAAGGTGATATCATAGCAAAGATAACAATTAGGAAGACGACGGAAGGTGATATCATAGCAAAGATAACAATTAGGAAGACGACGGAGGGTGACATCATAGCAAAGAGAACAATTAGGAAGACGACGCAAGGTGACATCATAGCAAAGAGAACAATTAGGAAGACGACGGAAGGTGACATCATAGCAAAGAGAACAATTAGGAAGACGACGGAGAGTGACATCATAGCAAAGAGAACAATTAGGAAGACGACATCATAGCAAAGAGAACAGTTAGGTAGACGATGGTAGGTGACATCATAGCAAAGAGAACAATTAGGAAGACGACGGAAGGTGATATCATAGCAAAGATATCAATTAGGAAGACGACGGAAGGTGATATCATAGCAAAGATAAC
>CM036760.1:65715003-65857503 GCA_020796225.1 Arion vulgaris
CACACAATAACACAAGAGATAAAAATCACAAGATAAACTAGATCTAATTCACACAATATCACAAGAGACAAAAATCACAAGATAAACTAGATCTAATTCACACAATAACTCAAGAGACAAAAATCACAAGATGAACTAGATCGGGAACATTCACAAAATAGACAAGAATTAAATTAGAAAATCAAGCAGAAAAAATTGAAGAAAATAGAAAGCACAAAAAAAGTGAGAAATAAATCAAGAATAAAGTACAAACATGATCACAAACTCTGAACGAGTTCCTTAAGAAATCTGTAGAAATAATTGAGATATTTTCCAATTTAGACAAACAAAAATAGTAGCAGCCAATTGTAATTATGGCCCTGAAATAGAAGAGTGATAATAGAGGAGACAAGAGAGAAATAGTTCTTACTGAATTAGAGTGGTGGGGGTGTAATAAATTGAGAGTTATAGAACAAAGGCTTAGATCAATAAAAGAACATTAGTTTCTCTAGGAAATCAATGAGTAATTGAGTTATGGACAAGAATGTCGTCTACCAATGATGCTTTGATCATCTGAAGGCACAGAGATTAAAGACTGTGTGATGTAATAGCAACGTCTATATGTTTCTTATTAGTAAAGCAGTGTATGATGATAGTTCATTTAAGTGTATGGAGATAACAGGGGAAGTAAGATACAGGTACAAGGGAAATAACTCAGTATTATTTTTGTCTTCAAACGCTCCGTATCGACCACTTGTTAAACCCCTCTTAGTGATTTTTTATGTGATCTGAGCATTAGAGCGATTATACGTTGTGCCAGTTATGAGCCTACAAGTAGGGAGCACATCCGATTTAGCACCAGCACAACGTGTTTTCAATTTCACTGCGCCCCCCTCTCCCTTCCCTCTACTATTCTATTAATGACTGTAAGAAATTACGAAGTAGAAGAAAGTATATTGAAAACTGAAAACAAATATCTATGAGACAGCCCTTGTGTGTGTAGCAATACAGATTAGAAGGTGAGACAGCCCTTGTGTGTGTAGCAGTACAGATTAGAAGGTGAGACGGCCCTTGTGTGTGTAGCAGTACAGATTAGAAGGTGAGACAGCCCTTGTGTGTGTAGCAGTACAGATTAGAAGGTGAGATAGCCCTTGTGTGTGTAGCAGTACAGATTAGAAGGTCAGACAGCCCTTGTGTGTGTAGCAGTACAGATTAGAAGGTGAGACAGCCCTTGTGTGTATAGCAGTACAGATTAGAAGGTGAGACAGCCCTTGTGTGTGTAGCAGTACAGATTAGAAGGTGAGACGGCCCTTGTGTGTGTAGCAGTACAGATTAGAAGGTGAGACAGCCCTTGTGTGTGTAGCAGTACAGATTAGAAGGTGAGACAGCCCTTGTGTGTGTAGCAGTACAGATTAGAAGGTGAGACAGCCCTTGTGAGTGTAGCAGTACAGATTAGAAGGTGAAACAGCCCTTGTGTGTGTAGCAGTACAGATTAGAAGGTGAGACAGCCCTTGTGTGTGTAGCAGTACAGATTAGAAGGTGAGACGGCCCTTGTGTGTGTAGCAGTACAGATTAGAAGGTGAGACAGCCCTTGTGTGTGTAGCAGTACAGATTAGAAGGTGAGACAGCCCTTGTGTGTATAGCAGTACAGATTAGAAGGTGAGACAGCCCTTGTGTGTGTAGCAGTACAGATTAGAAGGTGAGACGGCCCTTGTGTGTGTAGCAGTACAGATTAGAAGGTGAGACAGCCCTTGTGTGTGTAGCAGTACAGATTAGAAGGTGAGACAGCCCTTGTGTGTGTAGCAGTACAGATTAGAAGGTGAGACAGCCCTTGTGAGTGTAGCAGTACAGATTAGAAGGTGAAACAGCCCTTGTGTGTGTAGCAGTACAGATTAGAAGGTGAGACAGCCCTTGTGTGTGTAGCAGTACAGATTAGAAGGTGAGACGGCCCTTGTGTGTGTAGCAGTACAGATTAGAAGGTGAAACATCCCTTGTGTGTGTAGCAGTACAGATTAGAAGGTGAGACGGCCCTTGTGTGTGTAGCAGTACAGATTAGAAGGTGAGATAGCCCTTGTGTGTGTAGCAGTACAGATTAGAAGGTGATACAGCCCTTGTGTGTGGCAGTACAGATTAGAAGGTGGGACAGCCCCTATGTGTGTAGCAGTAAAGATTAGAAGGTGAGGCGGCCTCTTGTGAGTGTAGCAGTACAGATTAGAAGGTGAGACAGCTCTTGTGTGTGTAGCAGTACAGATTAGAAGGTGAGACAGCTCTTGTGTGTGTAGCAGTACAGATTAGAAGGTGAGACAGCTCTTGTGTGTGTATGGCAGTACAGATTAGAAGGTGAGACGGCAAACGACGGCAGTGGCGGAATAGGAAATCTCTCTTATGAGTCAGTATCCACGTCCAAATGAAACTGCAACACAAAAAGCATTCATCTTCAGGAATAAACCCAAAGTACATCCTCACACGAAGAGAGCATACAAACTACATCCTCACACGAAAAGAACAGACATACATACCCCAGAATGAGGAAAAAATTGGTTTATTATACAAAACGCTTATAATAAGACAACACTGCTCTGTTGTGTATGTAGCAAAACAAGATTTGTGGCGCCACAGAAGCGATTGATTTCTTCTTCAAATATCCTTTGAGAATATGAGTCTATGCATAATATTGATCATGTTTATTGTTAAGTGTGAACTTGATATCAGCTATTGATAACTGAGACCATGAGACGTTTCTTGATAACTGGGACAATGAAACATTTCTTGATAATTGGGACCATGAAACATTTCTTGATAACTTAGACCATGAAACATTTCTTGATAACTTAGAACATGAAACATTTCTTGATAATTGGGACCATGAAACATTTCTTGATAACTTAGAACATCATATATATATATATAGAAAGCTGAAAACATACAGTCTGTACTGTCATTAATTGATTGATTGTTTAATTAACTCTTACAATACGACCAGCCACATGATAAACAGTTTTGGCAGTCACATTTCTTCAACAAGTCACCTCACGAGCTAAGACAATAAATGGAAACTAATTTATTCTCAAGATTAATTTGAAGCTTTTTATTTTCTGTTTCTAATCCTGAGTTGTATCACATCATCAGAATAAGACAAGATTTCTAGAACAAATAATCTGTGTGTATTCTAACAATTAATAGGACTAGCATCATTACACTTCAGTAAATATCCATGTGTGCTGTGATCTAATTCTTAAATACGAAAACCTCAGCGGCAATACAGGAACTTTGTAACACCAGAGAGGATCCCACATGTAATTTTGACGGTGGTGGAAATGTTTGTAGAAATATATTTTTTAAAATACTTTATTTTGGTTGGGCAGCGGTTTTGTTGCTTACTCTTATCGGTTTTCAACTGCTAAATGTTCTTTTACGTTCTCACCTTGAACACATGTCTAATGTCTTATCCGTCTCTGATAGGACTAGAAACTCGACCTCACATACATTGAGATCAGAGATCACTGAAAACATGTCCCAGTCGCTTCATGTGGGAGCGGAATCAGTATGTTTGGAGAGAGAGGCGAGCACAGTATCTACACACTACAGACACTCACTATACGAAGACATGTATCATTGAAGAGAGAGATACGAACACAGTATCTACACACTACAGACATTCACTATACGAAGACATGTATCATTGAAGAGAGAGATACGAACACAGTATCTACACACCACAGACATTCACTATACGAGGACAGGTATCATTGATCAGATATAAAGATGTCTGCAAAACCTCAATGAACAACTTTTCTATAGATCCCAGCACATGGGAGGGACTAGCTGATGACAGAGTTGTGTGGAAAGCCAAATTACGAAAGGGCGCAGAGTCTTTTGAGAAGAGACTTATGTACGAGCTGAACAACAAGAGAGAAAAGCGAAAACTCAGAGTTGTCACAGTAAAACACTTGCCTATTGACCGTCTGTAAAGATGAAAAGGGCCATACATCATTGAAACGAGATACGAGCACAGTATCTACACACTACATACATTCACTATACGAGGACATGTATCATTGAAGCGAGGGACAAAATAGTCCAACAATACGAGCGAGCGCTTTTAAGAACACGACCAGCTAGCTCCTTAACAAAAGAAGCTTTACTGAGGAGTATTTATCACAAACACTTGTACTTAAACCCTCTCGTATTGTTGGGGTAGTTCGCTCGTGTATTGCCGACGCTCGCAAGGAGAGCAAAGAATAGTAACACTGCGACCTAAAAAGCATGTCGCAAAAGGCGCGTGAGATATGGGCATAGGAAAGCTACTCTAGTAAATAAAAGCATCGCAGAAATCGGATGTGCTGGCCTACCTGTAGGCGAATAGCTGGCACAACGTACAATCGCTCTTAGGCTTGGATTACATACAAATCAAAAAGAGTGCTTAACAAGTGATCGATATGGAGCTTTCGAAGGAGACGAAGAAGTTGGGTTAGGCAATGGGTATCGTAAGATATGAAGGTTTGTGGTTGGAATTCTGTGTTTGGTAATTTGTTTTTCCAGAAGCCTCTAATACTTGTAAACTGTCCAATTATTGATCAGAAACTCAAGTTGTATCAACGAAAGAATACTGATAACTCTAAACGAACGTTTAGCTAATATTAACTCGAATGCAGCTGTTGAAGTGTGCAGAAGTCATTCTTCCATTAAGAAAGCTTAGCCAAATAAATAACAGAGACATTAAAAGACACCCATATACGAAGCGCATACAGAAGATCCAGCTCTAGATATATCATCTTATTCCGACACTGTGAGGGAAAACATGATTAGAGAATTAACAAGACGTTCCATACTTCCGGCTGTCACGAAACAAGAATACAGAGGACACCTAAGCAGAATAAAACAAAGCCAGACAAGAGAACATGTATGTGGGGAATAAATAGAAGATTTTAGTACCTGATGTTAGCAAGGCAAACATTAGCACCTCGTCCATACATCAGGATTAGATCGAATAAGTAAAGAAGCTTAGCTGTAAGCACGTATGTATTCTCTCTTCTTAGTGTGGGATTCAGTCTTCAAAAGAAAATAAAGAAAATTAGAAGTCAACAATAGATAGATTTATATCAAAGTTTACTTTATCAACATCGCATTAAATTTTTTTTGTTAAAAGTAAAAAATATGTCAAAGAAAAGAAAAAACAGAAAAACTAAAGACCAGATTAACCTTATTTTTTAGCAGCTAAATATTTGACAAGCGAGGGAGAGAAAATGAAAGTTGGTTAACGGATGTTTGAGATTTAGTTAAGAACAAGTTGGTAAAATTGATGTGGACTTATATATAGAATAGAATACGTATTGTTACAGATGAGAAATGAGAACTACAAGCACAAGAAAGTGTGTACAGAATATTTGATATGTCATATGGATATTAATGATAGTATAAATGACATGGAACATTTCACATTTTAGTGCTGACCTACCCGGAGTCACTTTTGATGGGCATGTTATTGAGCGCCGTGGCAGGCTGCGTTATCTTGGAATACAATGTTATCGTTGTCTATCTGACAAACATCTTGTTCAACACACGATTCAACGTTGCAAGTGGAGTCTTACAGCTCTCAAAGTTATGGTATCAGCATAAGCGTTGCAAACGGAGTCTTACAGCTCTCAAAGTTATGGTAGCCGCATTAGTGTTGCAAGTGGAGTCTTACAGCTCTCAAAGTTATGGTAGCCGCATTAGTGTTGCAAGCGGAGTCTTACAGCTCTCAAAGTTATGGTAGCCGCATTAGTGTTGCAAGTGGAGTCTTACAGCTCTCAAAGTTATGGTATCAGCATAAGCGTTGCAAACGGAGTCTTACAGCTCTCAAAGTTATGGTAGCCGCATTAGTGTTGCAAGCGGAGTCTTACAGCTCTCAAAGTTATGGTAGCGGCATCAGCGTTGCAAGTGGAATCTTGCAACTCTCAAAGTTATGGTAGCCGCACACATTGATCAGAGACTACTTGTCCTTTTGTTCGATCAACTGATTATGTCTGTGGTATATTACGGACTTGGCATCCTCACGATATCAAGATCACAATGTGAACGACTCGTACATATTCAGAATGAATGCAAACGTGTAGCTATTGGCTACATTAGAGATACTCCCATTGTAAGGAGGAGATATGTGCTTGTCAAGCTTTCATTAATTTCCCGTCATGCAATTCGCCTAAACCAAAGCATATATGCCGGTTAATGATGATCATAGATATCCAATGCCCAAAAATTCTAATGATGTTAAGTATACGTGAATCAAACATGGATGGCCCTGTCGGAGAGAATAATTAGCCAGGTGACCACAGTTCGGCTTCACCGAAAAGGGAAGATTGGATCTGAATAAATGGTAGCTGGTCAGTTTTAGCTTGTAAGGACATGTAGAGATTTGGGCAACATGAAGGCTTAACTCGAATTGGGCTGCTGATAGTAGATAATACAAGTGATGATGATGTTGTTTATACTGATGAGTCTGTGCGTCATGGTGGTGAGAAGTCAAGCTGGGTTTTCTTAGCTAGGGCGCATGGTAGAGTTGTTGCAGAGCAAAGCAAAACATACATGACAGCTACTTATGCTATTCGGATGGAGGACGAGTCTGTTATTGCTGCCCTCCTGTGACTCTCTAGGGCTCCGTTTCCTAGGGCGTCGTTGCCAGTTGAGGTTTTGGAAGGTTCAGAGTGGCAGGTATCGGTAGGACTAGACATCGCATAATGAAGTTTTCAAAACTACAAAGACTCACGTGAATCTACTGTCTTAAGCAACTGGGTGTTCATAATGAGAGATCAGATCGGTCTGCATCGAAAGTATCGATTGTCGAGTAGTTGAAGATGGATAAGGGAGATTGTTGTTTGTCCTCTTGGTGACCTATGTTGGATGAGGTCACTAGAGAGACCTATTGCTGGATGAGGTCACTAGAGAGACTCATGTTGGATGAGGTCACTAGAGAGACCTACTGTTGGATGGGTCACTAGAGAGACCTACTGTTGGATGAGGTCACTAGAGAGACCTACTGCTGGATGAGGTCACTAGAGAGACCTACTGTTGGATGAGGTCACTAGAGAGACCTACTGTTGGATGAGGTCACTAGAGATACCTACTGTTGGATGAGGTCACTAGAGAGACCTACTGTTGGATGAGGTCACTAGAGAGACCTACTGTTGGATGAGGTCACTAGAGAGACCTACTCTTGAATGAGGTCACTAGAGAGACCTACTGTTGGATGAGGTCACTAGAGAGACCTACTGTTGGATGAGGTCACTACATTTAATATTGAATCTATTAAGAGATTTAAGGAGTTTTGATTACACGCTGTGCAAGTAGAACTGCATGATTGAGAGGCAGAGATAGGAGAGTGTCTAACTAACGAGCTACAGGAACCATCAGTATAAACAACATCATCATCACGTGCATTATCTAGGATCAGCAACCCATATCGAGCTAAGCCTTCATATTGCCCAAATGTCGAGCACATGTATTGTTCCTAGTGTAAGCTGCAGGAGGTGAAAAAGTAAGAAATTATTTTCCAAGGATGCAAATTATTGAATCGGCTTTGTAGACTACTATATTTTATTTTCTAATTATAGCATACTCTGTGTTGTATGTTAGCTTGTACAGATGGTTTACAATGTATCGTCCATCTCTGAATTGATTAGGAACTTATTTTATTAACATTGAGATCAGGAAGAACTAACAATCATCACGAGAGTCCTACAAATGACGTAAACTAAACGCTTGGGAAGAGTGAGGAGATTACTGTGAAACAATGTCAATAAGACTTCAGTAAAACAGCGTTGCAAATCTGTGGCTAAGTGGTTAAATCCTTGCCTTGAGAGTCGAAGGTCGTAGGTTCGAATTCTGACCGCACCGTTCCCTTCACGAGCGCAGTTTTTTCCATAGACCCAAGGATGGTTGCCAGAGCTTCGGAGTTTGTGCTTTGTGCAATACTCTCGCCAGGTGGCGTGTCATTTCTGTGGAGAGGCACCGAGCCATTTGTGGTAAGCCCCGATGCAATCAAGTGAATCATCCGGTTTAAAACCATTTAAACGTCACAAAGACCTTAGCTAAACAACGTCACAAAGACCTTAGCTAAACAACATTACAAAGATCTTAGCTAAACAACGTCACAAAGACCTCAGCTAAACAACGTCACAAAGATCTTAGCTAAACAACATCACAAAGACCTTAGCTAAACAACGTCACAAAGATCTTAGCTAAACAACGTCACAAAGATCTTAGCTAAACAACGTCACAAAGATCTTAGCTAAACAACGTCACAAAGATCTTAGTTAAACAACGTCACAAAGATCTTAGCTAAACAACGTCACAAAGATCTTAGCTAAACAACGTCACAAAGACCTCAGCTAAACAACGTCACAAAGATCTTAGCTAAACAACGCCACAAAGACCTTAGCTAAACAACGTCATAAAGACCTTAGCTAAACAACGTCACAAAGATCTTAGCTAAACAACGTCACAAAGATCTTAGCTAAACAACGTCACAAAGATCTTAGCTAAACAACGTCACAAAGATCTTAGTTAAACAACGTCACAAAGATCTTAGCTAAACAACGTCACAAAGATCTTAGCTAAACAACGTCACAAAGACCTCAGCTAAACAACGTCACAAAGATCTTAGCTAAACAACGCCACAAAGACCTTAGCTAAACAACGTCATAAAGACCTTAGCTAAACAACGTCATAAAGATCTTAGCTAAACAACGTCACAAAGACCTTAGCTAAACAACGTCACAAAGACCTTAGCTAAACAACGTCACAAAGACCTTAGCTAAACAACGTCACAAAGATCTTAGCTAAACAACGTCACAAAGACCTTAGCTAAACAACGTCATAAAGACCTTAGCTAAACAACGTCACAAAGACCTTAGCTAAACAACGTCACAAAGACCTTAGCTAAACAAGCTCACAAAGACTTAGCTAAACAACGTCAAAAGACTTAGCTAAACAACGTCACAAAGACTTAGCTAAACAACGTCATAAAGACCTTAGCTAAACAACGTCACAAAGACCTTAGCTAAACAACGTCACAAAGATCTCAGCTAAACAACGTCACAAAGACCTTAGCTAAACAACGTCACAAAGACCTTAGCTAAACAACGTCATAAAGACCTTAGCTAAACAACGCCACAAAGACCTTAGCTAAACAACGTCACAAAGATCTTAGGTAAACAACGTCACAAAGATCTTAGCTAAACAACGTCATAAAAACCTTAGGTAAACAACGTCATAAAGACATGAGCTAAACAACGTCACAAAGACATGAGCTAAACAACGTCATAAAGACCTTAGCTAAACAACGTCACAAAGACCTTAGCTAAACAACGTCATAAAAACCTTAGGTAAACAACGTCATAAAGACATGAGCTAAACAACGTCACAAAGACATGAGCTAAACAACGTCATAAAGACCTTAGCTAA
Organism: Arion vulgaris; assembly: GCA_020796225.1. Lineage (NCBI taxonomy): Eukaryota > Metazoa > Mollusca > Gastropoda > Stylommatophora > Arionidae > Arion > Arion vulgaris. Next base: position 65,724,427 of record CM036760.1, read on the forward strand.
ACAACGTCACAAAGACCTTAGCTAAACAACGTCATAAAGACCTTAGCTAAACAACGCCACAAAGACCTTAGCTAAACAACGTCATAAAGACCTTAGCTAAACAACGCCACAAAGACCTTAGCTAAACAACGTCATAAAGACATGAGCTAAACAACGTCACAAAGACCTTAGCTAAACAACGTCACAAAGATCTTAGCTAAACAACGCCACAAAGACCTTAGCTAAACAACGCCACAAAGACCTTAGCTAAACAACGTCATAAAGACCTTAGCTAAACAACGTCACAAAGACCTTAGCTAAACAACGTCACAAAGACCTTAGCTAAACAACGCCACAAAGACCTTAGCTAAACAACGTCACAAAGATCTTAGCTAAACAACGTCACAAAGACCTTAGCTAAACAACGTCATAAAAACCTTAGTTAAACAACGCCACAAAGACCTTAGCTAAACAACGTCACAAAGACCTTAGCTAAACAACATCATAAAGACATGAGCTAAACAACATTACAAAGACATGAGCTAAACAACATTACAAAGACATGAGCTAAACAACATCATAAAGACATGAGCTAAACAACATCACAAAGATCTTAGCTAAACAACGCCACAAAGACCTTAGCTAAACAACGTCATAAAAACCTTAGCTAAACAACATCACAAAGACATGAGCTGTGACTGAGTGGTTAAGCTCTTTGCCTTGCGAGTCGAAGGTCGTGGGTTCGAATCCGGACCGTGACCTTCTGTTCACGAGTGCAGTTTTTTCCAGAGACCCTAGGATTGTTGCCAGAGCTACGGAGTTCGTGCTTTGTGCAATACTCTCGGCAGGTGGCGTGCCATTTCTGAGGAGAGGGACCGAGCATATGGGATAAAACCCGGTGCAATGAAGTCAAACCTTCGGTTTTTAAACCCTTTTTTAAACCTGAGCAAAACGATGTTGATTGATGATATTGGACAGAGCAGACACACACACACACACACACACACACACACACACACACACACACAAGCACACACACACACAAGCTGCAAGAGAAACTTGTCAATGAAACTGTCAATTGTTTATGAGGAGATTACGTGACTTGCAACTAAATATACTCGGAATATCGTTCCCCAAATATGATGAGATGAACGGATAGAACATAACAGAAGCAGCTGAGAACGGCAAAGCGAAATATACGAGCAAGCAGGACATGATGACAAACATAGCACATGTCTATGTGTGCGACGGTCTATGTGTGCGACGGTCTATGTGTGCGACGGTCTATGTGTGCGACGGTCTATGTGTGCGACGGTCTATGTGTGCGACGGTCTATGTGTGCGACGGTCTATGTGTGCGACGGTCTATGTGTGCGACGGTCTATGTGTGCGACGGTCTATGTGTGCGACGGTCTATGTGTGCGACGGATTAAAGTAATGGACAAGCGTTAACCTATCTACTCGGACACAAGAAGGTTATTTTTTTAAACATTACATTCAACGTTAAAAAAACACGAGGAAAGGATATAGTCCACCTACCTCCTGCACACTAGGTCTAGAATGTGAAGTGACGTGACTTCGTACACTAAGGTCTGAATACGCTACATTGTATTATTACATGTGGGGACGGATTAGCGTAATGCATGAGCATTCGTCTATCGGTTCGGCTACAAGAGAGTTATGGAGATGGAGAGATGTTACATTTAACGTTCAACACATGAGGAAAGGAATTAACCCTCCTAAACCATTATGATGGACCATATAGTCTCATATAGACATCCGTTGATATTTACAAATAAATATCATATGACTACTGACTAAAGGTTTAGAAGGTTTTTTGGGGGGGATTATTTCCTGAAATTGGGTTTTCAAAAAATTGTCTACCTTCCTGTCGTTCTTTAGCTCGTCCCCTCACGCCTCCTCCCACACCGCTTGATTTTGCTGATTGATTGATAGGTTGATAGTTATTGAACATAAAACGGTCATCATATCACTTCTGTCAATAACCAGATGTGCTTTGATCTCTTTCTCAAAAAGGGAAATCTCAGCGGAAATGCAAGAACTCTGTAGTACTGGTGCCAGTTCCGATGTAATTTTGAAGGTAGTAACAATTGTTGTCGTTCCCCTTGCAGTTTGAATGTTCCCCTTGCAGTTTGAATGTTCCCCTTGCAGTTTGAATGTTCCTCTTGCAGTTTGAATGTTCCCCTTGCAGTTTGAATGTTCCTCTTGCAGTTTGAATGTTCCTCTTGCAGCTTGAATGTTCCCCTTGCAGTTTGAATGTTCCTCTTGCAGTTTGAATGTTCCCCTTGCAGTTTGAATGTTCCTCTTGCAGTTTGAATGTTCCTCTTGCAGCTTGAATGTTCCCCTTGCAGTTTGAATGTTCCTCTTGCAGCTTGAATGTTCCCCTTGCAGTTTGAATGTTCCTCTTGCAGTTTGAATGTTCCCCTTGCAGTTTGAATGTTCCCCTTGCAGTTTGAATGTTCCCCTTGCAGTTTGAATGTTCCCCTTGCAGTTTGAATGTTCCCCTTGCAGTTTGAATGTTCCCCTTGCAGTTTGAATGTTCCTCTTGCAGTTTGAATGTTCCCCTTGCAGCTTGAATCCGACTTTTATCAATTTTCAAATGCGAGGTGGTTTTATTTTACGTGCATCCCTTGAACACTGGATCTATTTATTATTGGTCATCTCCGATAGGACTAGGAGCACGATCTCACCTACAGTGAGGTAAGTGGACTCGAAAAGTTTATCTCGATGTCTCCACAACGCAACCACCTATGGAGTGATAGACTAGCATCTTACATCTATGTCACAGAAACTACCATGTTTTCTAAACTCTTCTCATCTTACATCTATGTCACAGAAACTACCATGTTTTCTAAACTCTTCTCATCTTACATCTATGTCACAGAAACTACCATGTTTTCTAAACTCTTCTCATCTTACATCTATGCCACAGAAACTACCATGTTTTCTAAACTCTTCTCATCTTACATCTATGTCACAGAAACTACCATGTTTTCTAAACTCTTCTCATCTTACATCTATGCCACAGAAACTACCATGTTTTCTAAACTCTTCTCATCTTACATCTATGCCACAGAAACTACCATGTTTTCTAAACTCTTCTCATCTTACATCTATGTCACAGAAACTACCATGTTTTCTAAACTCTTCTCATCTTACATCTATGCCACAGAAACTACCATGTTTTCTAAACTCTTCTCTTGTTATGCTATTTCTCACCATATAGATTGTATCTATCTCGTATCTATGCTATTTCTCACCAAATAGATTCTATCTATCTCGTATCTATAATGAGCTTTCTCCGTGCTGTGATTTATTACAGCGCAGAAACATTATCCTTGTGACCAGTCCTCGCATCTCTCACATTTGTATGTGAAATTAGCTTATCTCTTTGCTTACATAGATTCTACTTTCTGCTTATTTATCGTTCATGACTTGCTTCCGTATGTTCGTATTGTCTTCATGTAAAACTGGGCAACTTCTTACTTCCATGGACAACAAATTGTTGAATATAATACCCGTATTATTCTGTCTAACGCACTATTGATTTATATTGAAATACAGTAACAGAGATTACCCTTGTTATTAAATTGTATCTTTGAGTCAAGATCTGCTTTCATAGGCTCAAGAAAATAACAGGGATTACCCTTGTTATTAAATTGTATCTTTCAGTCAAGATCTGCTTTCATAGGTTCAAGAAAATAAAACATGAAAAAGATATACATATATTACCTCACAAAAATACACATTTATTTTACAAACATGATCTTTCTATTCTTCTTTCAATGGTTTCCAGAAATCGATTTGTCTACGTTTAAAGTCGTCAGTGGTCAGTGGTCAAGTGAGAGCCTCAGTAGCATTGCTGTTAGTGAACTAGCTTCTGAGACTAGTGGTCTAGGTTCAATTTCATAGTGGGCTTCAACATTTTTCCAACCGTAACGACTCAGTAGAGCTTATCTTGTACTTGTAAAACAGATGGTACCTCTACATTTTGTGCCCAGATCATAGTCGGAAGATGACAACCTGTTCTATTCTCTTAAGTTGACAATAGGCATCATCTTTTTGTAGACCGGGAAATACCTCTTCCATTTGTTCTTTCAAGCTCTTTTATCAGTCCTTTCTATATCCTCTTCGTGCGCCGTTTGATACAAAAAGGCGTTCACAAACGTATCCATTGTTGACGTTCTGCCACCTTTCAAACAAGTGTTTCTTGTGTCAGGCCACAATCTTCCTAATTTGTAGATGAATAACTTTAGCGAAATAAATAATATGATTAATGGTTTAACACTTTACCCATACACAAGAAGATATAAAACATCATATAGATTCCCAGATTGCAATACACAAGAAGACATAACACATCATAACGATTCACAGATTGCAATACACAAGAAGACATAAAACATCATATAGATTCCCAGATTGCAATACACAAGAAGACATAACACATCATAACGATTCACAGATGGGCAAACAGATAATCCGATTTATTACATTTAAATAAATGGAAAGTGGTGACACTCACTACAAGATGTGCAGCGATTACACATAAAACATCACCAATAATACATCACAAATAATACATCGCAAATAATACATCACAAATAATACATCACAAATAATACATCACAAATAATACATCACAAATAAGATACCACTCAAGATTGAATCATGAATGTTGTTGGGGAAATCTCTGAAAGGAGAATGCATATTCTGAAAACACAAACAAAAATGAATGGTAATGAAGAATAGAGGATTACAAATCTGGATTATATTGAATAGTTTTGTATTATTTCTAGGAAAAAAGTAAATAATGGAATTAATAACCATCGTTATTGGCAAGAAATTGTGGTTATTATTGATTGTGTACTCCAGTCGACAAGTCACGTAAGAGGGATAGAGGCACGAGGGTGGGTGGAGCGGCAGAATTGATTTGAGTTATGACCGTTATTGTGTGCATAAGTGCTGGCAAATAGCCACTCGAGCATAGGCTTCCACCTTGAGTTTTTCCCCACTTCTATTTGTGTCCCATATCCTATATAAACCGCCATTCGTTTAACTCTTGGTACACATATGTTTACTTGTTTAACTCTTGGTACACATATGTTTACTTGTTTAACTCTTGGTACACATATGTTTACTTGTTTAACTCTTGGTACACATATGTTTACTTGTTTAACTCTTGGTACACATATATTTACATGTTTAACTCTTGGTACACATATGTTTACATGTTTAACTCTTGGTACACATATGTTTACTTGTTTAACTCTTGGTACACATATATTTACATGTTTAACTCTTGGTACACATATGTTTACATGTTTAACTCTTGGTACACATATGTTTACTTGTTTAACTCTTGGTACACATATGTTTACATATTTAAACTACTAGTATACTCAAGCTTACACATCCCTGTCCCATATTACATACATCGCTGTTCCCTAATACATACATCACTGTTCCCTAATATATACATGAGTGTTCCTTAATACATACATCACTGTTCCCTAATATATACATGAGTGTTCCCTAATATATACATCACTGTTCCCTAATATATACATCGCTGTTCCCTAATATATACATCACTGTTCCCTAATATATACATGAGTGTTCCTTAATACATACATCACTGTTCCCTAATATATACATCGCTGTTCCCTAATACATACATCACTGTTCCCTAATATATACATCACTGTTCCCTAATACATACATCACTGTTCCCTAATATATACATCACTGTTCCCTAATATATACATCGCTGTTCCCTAATATATACATCTCTGTTCCCTAATATATACATCTCTGTCCCTAATATATACATCTCTGTTCCCTAATACATACATGAGTGTTCCCTAATACATACATCTCTGTTCCCTAATACATACATGAGTGTTCCCTAATACATACATCACTGTTCCCTAATACATACATCACTGTTCCCTAATATATACATCTCTGTTCCCTAATATATACATCACTGTTCCCTAATATATACATCACTGTTCCCTAATACATACATCTCTGTTCCCTAATACATACATCACTGTTCCCTAATATATACATCTCTGTTCCCTAATACATACATCTCTGTTCCCTAATATATACATCACTGTTCCCTAATATATACATCACTGTTCCCTAATATATACATCTCTGTTCCCTAATACATACATCTCTGTTCCCTAATACATACATCACTGTTCCCTAATATATACATGAGTGTTCCCTAATACATACATCACTGTTCCCTAATACATACATCACTGTTCCCTAATATATACATCTCTGTTCCCTAATATATACATCACTGTTCCCTAATATATACATCACTGTTCCCTAATACATACATCTCTGTTCCCTAATACATACATCACTGTTCCCTAATACATACATCTCTGTTCCCTAATACATACATGAGTGTTCCCTAATACATACATCACTGTTCCCTAATACATACATCACTGTTCCCTAATATATACATCTCTGTTCCCTAATATATACATCACTGTTCCCTAATATATACATCACTGTTCCCTAATACATACATCTCTGTTCCCTAATACATACATCACTGTTCCCTAATATATACATCTCTGTTCCCTAATACATACATCTCTGTTACCTAATATATACATCACTGTTCCCTAATATATACATCACTGTTCCCTAATATATACATCTCTGTTCCCTAATACATACATCTCTGTTCCCTAATACATACATCACTGTTCCCTAATATATACATGAGTGTTCCCTAATACATACATCACTGTTCCCTAATACATACATCACTGTTCCCTAATATATACATCTCTGTTCCCTAATATATACATCACTGTTCCCTAATATATACATCACTGTTCCCTAATACATACATCTCTGTTCCCTAATACATACATCACTGTTCCCTAATATATACATCTCTGTTCCCTAATACATACATCTCTGTTCCCTATTATATACATCGCTGTTCCCTAATACATACATCACTGTTCCCTAATATATACATCTCTGTTCCCTAATACATACATCTCTGTTCCCTAATACATACATCACTGTTCCCTAATATATACATGAGTGTTCCCTAATATATACATGAGTGTTCCCTAATATATACATGAGTGTTCCCTAATACATACATCACTGTTCCCTAATATATACATCACTGTTCCCTAATACATACATCACTGTTCCCTAATATATACATCACTGTTCCCTAATATATACATCGCTGTTCCCTAATACATACATCACTGTTCCCTAATATATACATCTCTGTTCCCTAATACATACATCACTGTTCCCTAATATATACATGAGTGTTCTAATATATACATCTCTGTTCCCTAATATATACATCACTGTTCCTAATATATACATCACTGTTCCCTAATATATACATCTCTGTTCCCTAATATATACATCACTGTTCCCTAATATATACATCTCTGTTCCCTAATACATACATCACTGTTCCCTAATATATACATGAGTGTTCCCTAATATATACATCACTGTTCCCTAATACATACATCACTGTTCCCTAATATATACATCACTGTTCCCTAATATATACATCTCTGTTCCCTAATACATACATCACTGTTCCCTAATATATACATCTCTGTTCCCTAATACATACATCACTGTTCCCTAATATATACATGAGTGTTCCCTAATATATACATCTCTGTTCCCTAATATATACATCACTGTTCCCTAATACATACATGAGTGTTCCCTAATATATACATCTCTGTTCCCTAATATATACATCACTGTTCCCTAATACATACATCTCTGTTCCCTAATATATACATCACTGTTCCCTAATATATACATCTCTGTTCCCTAATATATACATCACTGTTCCCTAATATATACATCTCTGTTCCCTAATACATACATCTCTGTTCCCTAATATATACATCTCTGTTCCCTAATACATACATCTCTGTTCCCTAATACATACATCTCTGTTCCCTAATATATACATCACTGTTCCCTAATATATACATCACTGTTCCCTAATATATACATCACTGTTCCCTAATATATACATCACTGTTCCCTAATATATACATCTCTGTTCCCTAATATATACATGAGTGTTCCCTAATACATACATCACTGTTCCCTAATATATACATCTCTGTTCCCTAATATATACATGAGTGTTCCCTAATATATACATCACTGTTCCCTAATATATACATCTCTGTTCCCTAATATATACATGAGTGTTCCTCAATATATACATCTCTGTTACCTAATATATACATCTCTGTTCCCTAATATATACATCACTGTTCCCTAATACATACATCTCTGTTCCCTAATATATACATCTCTGTTCCTAATATATACATCTCTGTTCCTAATATATACATCTCTGTTCCTAATATATACATCACTGTTCCTCAATATATACATGAGTGTTCCCTAATATATACATCTTTGTTCCCTAATATATACATCTCTGTTACCTAATACATACATCTCTGTTCCCTAATATATACATCTCTGTTACCTAATATATACATCTCTGTTCCCTAATATATACATCTCTGTTCCCTAATATATACATGAGTGTTCCCTAATATATACATCTCTGTTCCCTAATACATACATCTCTGTTCCCTAATATATACATCTCTGTTCCCTAATATATACATCTCTGTTCCCTAATACATACATCTCTGTTCCCTAATATATACATCTCTGTTCCCTAATATATACATCTCTGTTCCTAATATATACATCACTGTTCCCTAATACATACATCTCTGTTCCCTAATACATACATCTCTGTTCCCTAATATATACATCACTGTTCCCTAATATATACATCTCTGTTCCTAATATATACATCTCTGTTCCTAATATATACATCACTGTTCCCTAATATATACATCTCTGTTCCCTAATATATACATCACTGTTCCTAATATATACATCTCTGTTACCTAATACATACATCTCTGTTCCCTAATATATACATCTCTGTTCCCTAATACATACATCTCTGTTCCCTAATATATACATCTCTGTTACCTAATATATACATCTCTGTTCCCTAATACATACATCACTGTTCCCTAATATATACATCACTGTTCCCTAATATATACATCTCTGTTCCCTAATATATACATCTCTGTTCCCTAATATATACATCACTGTTCCCTAATATATACATCACTGTTCCCTAATACATACATCACTGTTCCCTAATATATACATCTCTGTTCCCTAATATATACATCTCTGTTCACTAATATATACATCTCTGTTACCTAATATATACATCTCTGTTCCCTAATATATACATCTCTGTTCCCTAATATATACATCTCTGTTCCCTAATATATACATCTCTGTTCCCTAATATATACATCTCTGTTCCCTAATATATACATCTCTGTTCCCAATATATACATCTCTGTTACCTAATACATACATCTCTGTTCCCTAATATATACATCTCTGTTCCCTAATACATACATCTCTGTTCCCTAATACATACATCTCTGTTCCCTAATATATACATCACTGTTCCCTAATACATACATCTCTGTTCCCTAATATATACATCACTGTTCCCTAATACATACATCTCTGTTCCTAATATATACATCACTGTTCCCTAATATATACATCTCTGTTCCCTAATACATACATCACTGTTCCCTAACATATACATCACTGTTCCCTAATACATACATCTCTGTTACCTAATACATACATCTCTGTTCCCTAATATATACATCTCTGTTCCCTAATATATACATCTCTGTTCCCTAATACATACATCTCTGTTCCCTAATACATACATCTCTGTTCCCTAATATATACATCACTGTTCCCTAATATATACATCTCTGTTCCCTAATATATACATCACTGTTCCCTAATATATACATCTCTGTTCCCTAATATATACATCTCTGTTCCCTAATATATACATCACTGTTACCTAATATATACATCTCTGTTCCCTAATACATACATCACTGTTCCCTAATATATACATGAGTGTTCCCTAATACATACATCTCTGTTCCCTAATATATACATCACTGTTCCCTAATATATACATCACTGTTCCCTAATATATACATCTCTGTTCCCTAATACATACATGAGTGTTCCCTAATACATACATCTCTGTTCCCTAATACATACATCTCTGTTCCCTAATACATACATGAGTGTTCCCTAATACATACATCTCTGTTCCCTAATACATACATCTCTGTTCCCTAATACATACATCACGGTTCCCTAATATATACATCACTGTTCCCTAATATATACATCACTGTTCCCTAATACATACATCTCTGTTCCCTAATATATACATCTCTGTTCCCTAATATATACATCTCTGTTCCCTAATATATACATCTCTGTTCCCTAATACATACATCACTGTTACCTAATATATACATCTCTGTTCCCTAATATATACATCACTGTTCCCTAATACATACATCTCTGTTCCCTAATATATACATCTCTGTTACCTAATATATACATCTCTGTTCCCTAATATATACATCTCTGTTCCCTAATACATACATCTCTGTTCCCTAATACATACATCTCTGTTCCCTAATATATACATCACTGTTCCCTAATATATACATCACTGTTCCCTAATATATACATCACTGTTCCCTAATATATACATCTCTGTTCCCTAATATATACATCTCTGTTCCCTAATATATACATCTCTTTTCCCCTAATATATACATCACTGTTCCCTAATATATACATCTCTGTTCCCTAATATATACATCTCTGTTCCCTAATATATACATCTCTGTTCCCTAATATATACATCACTGTTCCCTAATATATACATCTCTGTTCCCTAATATATACATCTCTGTTCCCTAATATATACATCACTGTTCCCTAATATATACATCTCTGTTCCCTAATACATACATGAGTGTTCCCTAATACATACATCTCTGTTCCCTAATACATACATCTCTGTTCCCTAATACATACATGAGTGTTCCCTAATACATACATCTCTGTTCCCTAATACATACATCACGGTTCCCTAATATATACATCACTGTTCCCTAATATATACATCACTGTTCCCTAATATATACATCTCTGTTCCCTAATATATACATCACTGTTCCCTAATACATACATGTCTGTTCCCTAATATATACATCTCTGTTCCCTAATATATACATCTCTGTTCCCTAATATATACATCTCTGTTCCCTAATATATACATCTCTGTTCCCTAATATATACATCACTGTTCCCTAATATATACATCTCTGTTCCTAATATATACATCTCTGTTCCTAATATATACATCACTGTTCCCTAATATATACATCTCTGTTCCCTAATACATACATGAGTGTTCCCTAATACATACATCTCTGTTCCCTAATACATACATCTCTGTTCCCTAATACATACATGAGTGTTCCCTAATACATACATCTCTGTTCCCTAATACATACATCACGGTTCCCTAATATATACATCACTGTTCCCTAATATATACATCACTGTTCCCTAATACATACATCTCTGTTCCCTAATATATACATCTCTGTTCCCTAATATATACATCTCTGTTACCTAATATATACATCTCTGTTCCCTAATATATACATCACTGTTACCTAATATATACATCTCTGTTCCCTAATATATACATCACTGTTCCCTAATACATACATCTCTGTTCCCTAATATATACATCTCTGTTCCCTAATATATACATGAGTGTTCCCTAATATATACATCTCTGTTCCCTAATATATACATCTCTGTTCCTAATACATACATCACTGTTACCTAATATATACATCTCTGTTCCCTAATATATACATCACTGTTCCCTAATATATACATCTCTTTTCCCTAATATATACATCTCTGTTCCCTAATACATACATCACTGTTCCCTAATATATACATCTCTGTTCCCTAATATATACATCACTGTTCCCTAATAAATACATCTCTGTTCCCTAATATATACATCTCTGTTCCCTAATATATACATGAGTGTTCCCTAATATATACATCTCTGTTACCTAATATATACATCTCTGTTCCCTAATATATACATCTCTGTTCCCTAATATATACATGAGTGTTCCCTAATATATACATCTCTGTTCCCTAATACATACATCTCTGTTCCCTAATATATACATCTCTGTTCCCTAATACATACATCTATGTTCCCTAATATATACATCTCTGTTCCCTAATATATACATCTCTGTTCCCTAATACATACATCTCTGTTCCTAATATATACATCACTTTTCCCCTAATATATACATCACTGTTCCCTTATATATACATCACTGTTCCCTAATATATACATCTCTGTTACCTAATATATACATCTCTGTTCCCTAATATATACATCTCTGTTCCCTAATACATACATCACTGTTCCCTAATATATACATCTCTGTTCCCTAATATATACATCTCTGTTCCCTAATATATACATCTCTGTTCTCCTAATATATACATGTCTGTTCCTAATATATACATCACTGTTCCTAATATATACATCACTGTTCCCTAATACATACATCTCTGTTCCCTAATATATACATCTCTGTTACCTAATATATACATCTCTGTTCCCTAATATATACATCTCTGTTCCCTAATATATACATCTCTGTTCCTAATATATACATCACTGTTCCCTAATATATACATCTCTGTTCCCTAATATATACATCTCTGTTCCTAATATATACATCACTGTTCCCTAATATATACATCTCTGTTCCCTAATATATACATCTCTGTTCCCTAATATATACATCTCTGTTCCCTAATATATACATCTCTGTTCCCTAATATATACATCTCTGTTCCTTAATACATACATCTCTGTTCCCTAATATATACATCTCTGTTCCCGAATACATACATCTCTGTTCCCTAATATATACATCTCTGTTCCCTAATACATACATCTCTGTTCCCTAATACATACATCTCTGTTCCCTAATACTTACATCACGGTTCCCTAATACATACATCTCTGTTCCCTAATACATACATCACGGTTCCCTAATACATACATCTCTGTTCCCTAATATATACATCACTGTTCCCTAATACACAAAACACTGTCCCCTACACACAAACAAACACACACACAAACACACACACAAACACACACATAAACACAGTCATATCCCCAATTTCTAGAAAATAGCAAACATCTCAGTTCTCAAAGTAAACAACTACGGACACATTAAACAAACATCTCAGTTCTCAAAGTAAACAACTACAAACACATTAAACAAACATCTCAGTTCTCAAAGTAAACAACTACAAACACATTAAACAAACATCTCAGTTCTCAAAGTAAACAACTACAAACACATTAAACAAACATCTCAGTTCTCAAAGTAAACAACTACAAACACATTAAACAAACATCTCAGTTCTCAAAGTAAACAACTACAAACACATTAAACAAACATCTCAGTTCTCAAAGTAAACAACTACAAACACATTAAACAAACATCTCAGTTCTCAAAGTAAACAACTACGGACACATTAAACAAACATCTCAGTTCTCAAAGTAAACAACTACAAACACATTAAACAAACATCTCAGTTCTCAAAGTAAACAACTACAAACACATTAAACAAACATCTCAGTTCTCAAAGTAAACAACTACAAACACATTAAACAAACATCTCAGTTCTCAAAGTAAACAACTACAAACACATTAAACAAACATCTCAGTTCTCAAAGTAAACAACTACAAACACATTAAACAAACATCTCAGTTCTCAAAGTAAACAACTACAAACACATTAAACAAACATCTCAGTTCTCAAAGTAAACAACTACAAACACATTAAACAAACATCTCAGTTGTCAAAGTAAACAACTACGGACACATTAAACAAACATCTCAGTTCTCAAAGTAAACAACTACGGACACATTAAACAAACATCTCAGTTCTCAAAGTAAACAACTACGGACACATTAAACAAACATCTCAGTTCTCAAAGTAAACAACTACAAACACATTAAACAAACATCTCAGTTCTCAAAGTAAACAACTACAAACACATTAAACAAACATCTCAGTTCTCAAAGTAAACAACTACAAACACATTAAACAAACATCTCAGTTCTCAAAGTAAACAACTACAAACACATTAAACAAACATCTCAGTTCTCAAAGTAAACAACTACAAACACATTAAACAAACATCTCAGTTCTCAAAGTAAACAACTACAAACACATTAAACAAACATCTCAGTTCTCAAAGTAAACAACTACAAACACATTAAACAAACATCTCAGTTCTCAAAGTAAACAACTACAAACACATTAAACAAACATCTCAGTTCTCAAAGTAAACAACTACAAACACATTAAACAAACATCTCAGTTCTCAAAGTAAACAACTACAAACACATTAAACAAACATCTCAGTTCTCAAAGTAAACAACTACAAACACATTAAACAAACATCTCAGTTCTCAAAGTAAACAACTACAAACACATTAAACAAACATCTCAGTTCTCAAAGTAAACAACTACAAACACATTAAACAAACATCTCAGTTCTCAAAGTAAACAACTACAAACACATTAAACAAACATCTCAGTTCTCAAAGTAAACAACTACAAACACATTAAACAAACATCTCAGTTCTCAAAGTAAACAACTACAAACACATTAAACAAACATCTCAGTTCTCAAAGTAAACAACTACGGACACATTAAACAAACATCTCAGTTCTCAAAGTAAACAACTACGGACACATTAAACAAACATCTCAGTTCTCAAAGTAAACAACTACGGACACATTAAACAAACATCTCAGTTCTCAAAGTAAACAACTACAAACACATTAAACAAACATCTCAGTTCTCAAAGTAAACAACTACAAACACATTAAACAAACATCTCAGTTCTCAAAGTAAACAACTACAAACACATTAAACAAACATCTCAGTTCTCAAAGTAAACAACTACAAACACATTAAACAAACATCTCAGTTCTCAAAGTAAACAACTACAAACACATTAAACAAACATCTCAGTTCTCAAAGAAAACAACTACAAACACATTAAACAAACATCTCAGTTCTCAAAGTAAACAACTACGGACACATTAAACAAACATCTCAGTTCTCAAAGTAAACAACTACAAACACATTAAACAAACATCTCAGTTCTCAAAGTAAACAACTACAAACACATTAAACAAACATCTCAGTTCTCAAAGTAAACAACTACAAACACATTAAACAAACATCTCAGTTCTCAAAGTAAACAACTACAAACACATTAAACAAACATCTCAGTTCTCAAAGTAAACAACTACAAACACATTAAACAAACATCTCAGTTCTCAAAGTAAACAACTACGGACACATTAAACAAACATCTCAGTTCTCAAAGTAAACAACTACAAACACATTAAACAAACATCTCAGTTCTCAAAGTAAACAACTACGGACACATTAAACAAACATCTCAGTTCTCAAAGTAAACAACTACAAACACATTAAACAAACATCTCAGTTCTCAAAGTAAACAACTACAAACACATTAAACAAACATCTCAGTTCTCAAAGTAAACAACTACAAACACATTAAACAAACATCTCAGTTCTCAAAGTAAACAACTACAAACACATTAAACAAACATCTCAGTTCTCAAAGTAAACAACTACGGACACATTAAACAAACATCTCAGTTCTCAAAGTAAACAACTACAAACACATTAAACAAACATCTCAGTTCTCAAAGTAAACAACTACAAACACATTAAACAAACATCTCAGTTCTCAAAGTAAACAACTACGGACACATTAAACAAACATCTCAGTTCTCAAAGTAAACAACTACAAACACATTAAACAAACATCTCAGTTCTCAAAGTAAACAACTACAAACACATTAAACAAACATCTCAGTTCTCAAAGTAAACAACTACAAACACATTAAACAAACATCTCAGTTCTCAAAGTAAACAACTACAAACACATTAAACAAACATCTCAGTTCTCAAAGTAAACAACTACAAACACATTAAACAAACATCTCAGTTCTCAAAGTAAACAACTACAAACACATTAAACAAACATCTCAGTTCTCAAAGTACAAACACGATAAAGTTGAGATCAACAAATGCACATAAAATCAATACTGTAAAATCAGAAATGTGATGTCTTTGAAGATGGACTAGGCACTTCCTCGTTAAACTAAAGATGGACTAGGCACTTCCTCGCTAAACTAAAGATAGTACAGCCCATGGAGCAAGGACAAAGTTACAGTACATACACTACTACTTTTATCAGCATTAGACTTCTACTAGGTCTCGTCTGTTCAAAGTTACAGACGTCACATAACATTGAATCTATTCCGTTTCCATGACGCTATCCAAATATCCTGACTATAAAACCGGAAATACAATTGTCTAGAACATAATATGGAAGATGATCAATGGCGTTATTCATGCAGCACTTTTCAAGGGAAATGAGGGGAAGACAGATTAGAGGTCATAGGTCATTTATACTGCAGATATGTAAATGTATATGTAATCAAGATCGATAAAGTAACCATACATTTCTCCGCCATCTTGACATTCTACCATCTTGAAATTCTACCATCTTGACATTCCGCAATCTTGACATTCCAACATCGTGACATTCCGTCATCTTGCAAAGTTGAAGACAGGAAGATATATAATATATCGGACAATATAAAGATTGAGAAACCAAACAACAAGCAATAAACAATAGTACCATGCAAAACACTCAATAACGCTTTTTTAAAAACTATAACCTCTGTGCCGCTGTGCTGCCTTTTGTCAATTGTTTCTCACGTCAGGCCGCTATCTTTCAACTCTGTTTTCACATTTATTCTTCATGTTTCCTTTGAATGCCCTCCCCTCCCCATCTCCCAGATCCGCCATCTTCACCGCAGATATCAAATCTTTGCTGCGAATTATATAATAACATTGCATTTACAATGAATAGTTCAAATTACAATTTCATAAAGATTGCATTATATGTAATTTTTCTTTTTTTTCGATCCAAAAGCACTTGTGCTTTCAGCTCTTCGGCTCGGTGCCATAGACATTGTAACCTTTCGGTACGGTGCCACGAACACCTTAAATCTGGAGAACCTGTGGTTTTTCTGCCATGCCGCAGAATTGAACCGCATTTAAAGAGAGCTTGTCACCCGTCGTCCAACGCGCTACGAACTCGATGAGCAGTAAAAATACCAAAGACGAACCAGACTATATATTTTCCAATCAATTATTTATTGATGAATGTTGTCTGTATAAGCAAAGTCAAGTCAAGGAAACCTTTGTTATATCATGTGGTATATAGGGTAATACAGCGTTAGCATCATATTTTTCATTCACCGTCGGCACACGATGGATGATGTTGTCAACATAACGCTGACCGCTTTTACTTACCAGTGCTTTTCCTGGTACTCAATTGAGGCTGGATCCACATGAGAGCCGTTACGGTCGGGAAAAAATGGAACTCGGACCACTAGTCTAAGAAGCAAGTTTACTAACAACTACGCTACTGCAGATCTTTTGTCTGTGTGCTTTTATAATAACAATATGTGTCACTTTGAACAAGATTTGTGATTAATTATTGACTCTGGCAGCGATTATTCCATCATCTTGACGATCTCTATGGTCAAGTGGTGAAGATGTTTGCTTGACGATCTCTATGGTCAAGTGGTGAAGATGTTTGCTTGACGATCTCTATGGTCAAGTGGTGAAGATGTTTGCTTGACGATCTCTATGGTCAAGTGGTGAAGATGTTTGCTTGACGATCTCTATGGCCAAGTGGTGAAGATCTCTATGGCCAAGTGGTGAAGATGTTTGCTTGACGATCTCTATGGTCAAGTGGTTAAGATCTCTATGGTCAAGTGGTTAAGATCTCTATGGTCAAGTGGTTAAGATCTCTATGGTCAAGTGGTTAAGATCTCTATGGTCAAGTGGTTAAGATCTCTATGGTCAAGTGGTTAAGATCTCTATGGTCAAGTGGTTAAGATCTCTATGGTCAAGTGGTTAAGATCTCTATGGTCAAGTGGTTAAGATCTCTATGGTCAAGTGGTGAAGATCTCTATGGTCAAGTGGTTAAGATCTCTATGGTCAAGTGGTTAAGATCTCTATGGCCAAGTGGTGAAGATCTCTATGGCCAAGTGGTTAAGATCTCTATGGTCAAGTGGTTAAGATCTCTATGGTCAAGTGGTTAAGATCTCTATGGTCAAGTGGTTAAGATCTCTATGGTCAAGTGGTTAAGATCTCTATGGTCAAGTGGTTAAGATCTCTATGGTCAAGTGGTTAAGATCTCTATGGTCAAGTGGTTAAGATGTTTGCTTGACGATCTCTATGGCCAAGTGGTTAAGATCTCTATGGCCAAGTGGTTAAGATCTCTATGGTCAAGTGGTTAAGATCTCTATGGTCAAGTGGTTAAGATCTCTATGGCCAAGTGGTTAAGATCTCTATGGTCAAGTGGTTAAGATCTCTATGGTCAAGTGGTTAAGATCTCTATGGTCAAGTGGTTAAGATCTCTATGGTCAAGTGGTTAAGATCTCTATGGCCAAGTGGTTAAGATCTCTATGGTCAAGTGGTTAAGATCTCTATGGTCAAGTGGTTAAGATCTCTATGGTCAAGTGGTTAAGATCTCTATGGTCAAGTGGTTAAGATCTCTATGGTCAAGTGGTTAAGATGTTTGCTTGACGATCTCTATGGCCAAGTGGTTAAGATCTCTATGGCCAAGTGGTTAAGATCTCTATGGTCAAGTGGTTAAGATCTCTATGGTCAAGTGGTTAAGATCTCTATGGCCAAGTGGTTAAGATCTCTATGGTCAAGTGGTTAAGATCTCTATGGTCAAGTGGTTAAGATCTCTATGGTCAAGTGGTTAAGATCTCTATGGTCAAGTGGTTAAGATCTCTATGGTCAAGTGGTTAAGATCTCTATGGCCAAGTGGTTAAGATCTCTATGGTCAAGTGGTTAAGATCTCTATGGTCAAGTGGTTAAGATCTCTATGGTCAAGTGGTTAAGATCTCTATGGTCAAGTGGTTAAGATCTCTATGGTCAAGTGGTTAAGATCTCTATGGTCAAGTGGTTAAGATCTCTATGGTCAAGTGGTTAAGATCTCTATGGTCAAGTGGTTAAGATCTCTATGGTCAAGTGGTTAAGATCTCTATGGTCAAGTGGTTAAGATCTCTATGGTCAAGTGGTTAAGATCTCTATGGTCAAGTGGTTAAGATCTCTATGGTCAAGTGGTTAAGATCTCTATGGTCAAGTGGTTAAGATCTCTATGGTCAAGTGGTGAAGATCTCTATGGTCAAGTGGTTAAGATCTCTATGGTCAAGTGGTTAAGATCTCTATGGTCAAGTGGTTAAGATCTCTATGGTCAAGTGGTTAAGATCTCTATGGTCAAGTGGTTAAGATCTCTATGGTCAAGTGGTTAAGATCTCTATGGTCAAGTGGTTAAGATCTCTATGGTCAAGTGCTTAAGATCTCTATGGTCAAGTGGTTAAGATCTCTATGGTCAAGTGGTTAAGATCTCTATGGTCAAGTGGTTAAGATCTCTATGGTCAAGTGGTGAAGACGTTTGCTTGACGATCTCTATGGTCAAGTGGTTAAGATCTCTATGGTCAAGTGATGGTCAAGTGATGGTCAAGTGATGGTCAAGTGATGGTCAAGTGATGGTCAAGTGATGGTCAAGTGATGGTCAAGTGATGGTCAAGTGATGGTCAGTGATGGCTCAGCGATGATCAAGTGATGGTCAAGTGGTGGCAGTATGGCGTTATGGTCGTTATGGTCGTTATGGTCAAGTGGTGGTCAAGTGATGGTCAAGTGGTGGTCAAGTGATGGTCAAGTGGTGGTCAAGTTATGGTCAAGTTATGGTCAAGTTATGGTCAAGTTATGGTCAAGTAGTGAAGACGTTTGCTTGCCGTTATGAAGATTGTAGGTTCAGTTTCTGACACAGGTCAAGTTTTTCTCATCAGATTCAAGAATTATTGCTGGAGCTACAGAGTTCTACTTTGTGCAACACTCTCGACAGAGATACTCTCTGCAGACAGGGACGGGGCCATATGGAGAAACCCGGTATAATGAAGTCAACCCTGCACCTTTAGAGCATTAGAAAAAAAAAATCGTCATGTTGACAGTAATTGCATCGTTTCTATCTATTTAGAAATCTGTATGTCGAGTCAATTAATACACATAGATTTCAGTAGCTACATAAAAACAAATGTTTTACAATCACTGTCATAAATGTTCTGCTCTACTGGGCAGCATTACTGCATCGCTTTCAAGCCATCAATCCTGATTTCTCGCCATGCTGAACAGATTAAGGGGTCTCAATACTCACTAAATGACATATTTTCTTTAAAATATCGATTTTCCAAATATGTTTTATTCTGTTAGTTTTATATCTCTAGAATCGAAATCAGTAACAAAAATTTGAATTTTTTTTTTTTTTAAAATTTGAAAATGAGATTTTAAACAGCCCACCCTCTCGGAAATTTAACGTATTTTTAAGAGGTAATGTCTAGAAATACCGTTTGGTTGGTACTTAGTGATGGGGATCTCTATTCTATAAGACATATCGAATAATATATCATTGTAAAGTGCCAGTGTGAGAAAATTGTGAGAGTTCATCCAATTCTATGGAAGCTGAAGCTGCCAAGCTTGCTTTTGCCAGGTCAGTGAGAAAGAGACAACTTGTTTATTACCAGTTGCTGTGTGATGGAGATTCCAAAGCTTTTGTAAAGACAAATACATCTTTCAACAATGATATTCAAATTGTCAAAGTAGATTTTATCAATCGCATAGCTAAAAACGTTATCTCATTAGTCTACGTCAATATTTGCCTATATTTAAAAAAATTGTAGTTCTCCCATGCTCCACATCAAAGAGCATGAGATATCTCAGAAGGAAGGAGGCACATATAATACAGGTGAATTTAACATATAACCATATGGGACGGATGTTCTGTCAATCATATAAGCGATTTGTGTGGAAATTCTTTGATAAGTTAAAGATCTTTTCATATTTCACCAAAAATATTTTTAAATTGCAGTTTTCTCACAATTGTGATTTTCACTTATTTAGGAAGTGTTCGGTAGGTTAATCTCAGTAACCATTCAAGATATCAATATAAAATTTGGCATACATATAGATCTATCAATACTGAGGGCAGTCAGATATAGAAATACAAGTTTTGAGAAATATATTTTTAAACACAATATTTTTAGTAACCATAGGTTCCTATTTTTTTGGGTAAAAATTGTATATGTCTTATTCGTTGCACTTCTATCTGCTTGTTATCTGTCCCAGAACAATTTAAAGTTGCTAGCTGCCTAGAACTATGGCTTATGTAAGTATTTCAATTTAAAAAAAGAATAATATGAACTAGTTGTGAGTACTTACCTACTTTACGGCATTGTTTATAATCCAACATGGCCGCCATTACCATGGCAACCTGACAAGTAATTAAATTAAAAGTTATATAATATTTCATACCAGACTGTCCCTAGTACTACCTGATAAACAATATTTCATTTGACTGAGAAATAAGGAAGTTAGCAATCGCTTGTCCTGTCTACCCTTAATTGATATATGCAAATGCGGGTATATTCGTTAGTTTGTGTAACAATTTATTGAATATTATTGAAATCATGAACAAAACTCTAATCGTCTATGACCGTACAAGCTCAATACCACCAAATGCTCTGTTGGAATAACACAGTAGTAATTATAAATAGACATTAAATTAAGTGTATGAGAGCCAGTGTATTTACCTTGGTAACATATGATTGTGGGACATGAAAACAGCGGAGAAGATCATTAATGCCTTTGAAAGCAAATGCTACAGAAGAGTAGATAAAATATTATGGACAAATAAAAGAACAAATGATTCTCTTCTGCAACAACTTGATATTAAAGAGAGTTGGCGATTAAAGAACATTAAATCAAGGAAAATTAAATATTTTGGACACATCGAACGACATGAGTGCACAGAGAAGATCATTTTGGAGGGAATGATATCTGGAAGAATAATGAGAGAAATACTTAGAAGAGTGCAAGATATCAGTGCCGATCTGAGAATGACTGCTGCTGACGCCGGTTAACTTGCACAGAATAGATAGTTTTTCAGGACTGCAGTTGGGTCAAAGGCGCTTAGGAACATCACCGTGCCAGGATTAGTGATCTGGCACTAATCAAGATCCTACCCCACCTCCACGTGGTGACCCTGGTAACAGATATTGATTCCTGTCTAGCTAAGCGGGTAGGGATCGAGGGAGAGCTACTCGGGTGTAAGTAGAGATGCTGACGCAGTCACGTTGAATGAGATCCGCCCGCAACACAGACGAGCGTTCCCAGAGTGACTACTAATGCCCGTCTCTCCCGGCCGATGGGAAAAGCTGAAACGGATAAACAAAAAGGGATGAGAGGTGCATCCAGAGAGGAGGCGTGCGCTCGCGTGTGACGAAACTCGGGTTCGGGGAGGGGGGCTGCCACCTCAAGGCCAAGCTGAGTTACACATAGGGCGAAACTTGAAGCCCTGAGGTGAGGGCTTGAGTTGAGCTCCGTGGGCGGACAGTCTAGAGGCATGGTAAATGTGAGTACGATGAGAACTGATAGACATGGTTGGCAGACACCAGGGCAGAGCGAGCATGCATGTGGACGATGCACGGGTGTTCCCACCGGTGGGGCAGACATGCAAGGTGCTGATGGTGGAGCAACGAAGAGGCGTGGCAAGCGTAAGAGTTAGCGGACCACTCAAATGTGCAGAAAAACTGGAAAGCCCAGTATAGGCTTGAATCCAGTGCCCGTTTCTGCTCGCATGGAACTACTACTGCCTTGTAGTTAGATTAGGTACAATTAAAGCCTAGCGAAGCAAACCGTACACAAAACTGGACGGTAGATAAACCAAGTAGTCCACAAAAAGATCGGTAACCTTGGCAAATGACGCTCAACAACCCGGAAGGGCAGGTCGTCTAAGGGTCACTATCCTAAAAAAATAGCAACCTGCTGCCTTGCAGGTCGGCTGGGGCAGTCAAAGGCTGACGGAGAGCGAACCCAGTAAACGCTGATTAAAATCTGACACATCGCCGAAGAACATGCACTAGAGCTTCAAATTGTACTGAAGATTGTGATGTAAAATTACGTTCTTGTCAAAAGCTGTTTAGATATCACAATTAAGAATGACAAAAATGGCCAAAAAGAACGATCGCGAGAGAGAGTGAGTGAGAGAGAGATAGAGAGAGTGAGTGAGAGAGAGAGAGAGGACTGCAGTCATGGGAGTCAAGTTCGGGAAGAGATAAGCTACTTGATGATGATGATGAAATCTAAATAACTAGAAACAAAACAAAAACAAGAACTTGAATAGAGATGCTTAATACCGTGAGTTATCGGACCTGTTATAGTCATTGACGATATTGAAGTTAATCAATTATGACATAATCTCAACCTAGCTCTATATCGATTAGGAATAACGTCAGGTTTTTTTTATCTTCCTTCGTTCTGACGGTAATGATTGAGCGATGACTAAAATAGACCAGGTATTTATTGAATAAAAGTGCGTCGATTGATGTATTTCATATGTTGAGTTTCTAGACGAATAGTTGAGCTAATTAATCAGCAAACAATTTACTTGCAGATTTTATAACTAAAATAATATTTCCGTAACTAGTAAAACAAAATAACATTGTAATGCTAGTTTTAAAAGTACATGTACATATTATGATATGGGAGTTAGGAAACAAGTAAATGTGGTCAAGAATGATGTATGAAATATGACGAGGTCAAAGTAACGATTAGTGACAGGCTCATAGAAAACTGATAAAGAGATCAAACAAATCCGGAACTAGACTTGATTGATTACTTTCGTAAAATCAATGAAATATACAAGTTATCAATGAATAAAATAGGAGACCTCGATAGATAAGTTAATAGCAAGAAATAAGAAGAATAAAATTCTCGGTACACGACCTTTGAACTACAGGAAACCAGGATATTTGGCTTCCAGATCAACATAAAACTGTTTTTACTGCCTGTAATACAGCGTTTTAGGGCGGTGTAGGACGGATGGACGGACAGGGCGGGCATGAGCATGTAGAGTTTAATGGCCGTATGGCTAGTGCAGTCACTGTGAAACTGTTCAGGTTAGGATTATATCTTAATGCTCCCGACAGAAAAAACAACTCCTTGACCTTACTGAGGATTTAATTGGCCAGACGCTCGACATTACTTGGGGATGTAAGTTACAAATACGTGGCCAGACGCTCGACATTACTTGGGGATGTAAGTTACAAGTACGTCTGAAGTCAGAGTAAAGCTCGCCTGAATGGCGAATGACAATTGTGATAAGGAAAGCAAGCTTTTACTAAAAAATCAGTTAGAGATGACATATTATGCAACATAACTACACCTGATTTCATAGTGTGCAAGCGAAGAAATAAATAACAGAGTCACTCAATAACAGCAAGATTGACAAAAATGACATCTGGGAACAATAATAACAGCTACATCCAATAATATCTTTTTCTTTTGTAATTCTCTGCTTTTCTGCCGTTAGGCGACGCAAGCTTAAACTGACGATCGGTTTCCAAGATAGCGCACGCTCGGTCGCTTGAAATTTCCTGGTATTGTCGAGTTTTAAGATGTCTGAAACTCCATCAATCCATAGTTTTCTTGGTCTGCCCCGTCCCCCTGATGATTCCATTTTCAGGTTGTACGCTCTTGCAACCTTCTGTCGACATATATCTCATTTTCCCTGTGTCTTGCCCGCTGTCACAATGTATTCAAACTCATTTTTCCCTGTGTCTTGCCCGCTGTCACAATGTATTCAAACTCATCTTTTTTCCACAACAAACCCAACTAATGTTGGTTGGTTTTTTTCTCAGGCGTTTCATTAACGATTTGTTCTCTCCTGCTTTCTTGTAAACATAATGATTTGTCATTTATTTTGTCAATGATATTCTCATTATTCTTCAATAAACTCACATCTCGGTAGTCTCTAATAATTTACTATTCTTGTTTTTTTAATGTCCATGACTTACATCCATATTTGAACACGTAAAAACAAAGTACTATAGTTTTACAAAATACAGAAACAGTGACGATAAACAGCAACGTTTCGCCCAAAAGGCATTTATCAAGCAAACAATACAACAAAAATGAGTTTTACTGCAGTCTCCACCCTTTTTCGATAATCCATATTTGAGAACTGGTTCTGCATAAAACTTTAATTAATGCTTCATTTTTCACTTAAACCATATTATAAAATAAATTTTGATTTCTTTGTGTTTTGGTTGCCCGGTATGAATGAAGTCATAGTTTCTGATCGATTTTGAGTGAAAGCTTGCTTTTCCTATCACCAGTATGCCTCTCACCATGCAGGACAACCTTATCCCGACTAAAGTAAGCATTAAATACTCTGATTAAAATAAAAAGGAAGAAATTTCACATGATGATATTAGACACTAGTAAATAAATCTGTATTCAAACGTGCATTAAAGACACTTTGAGACAAGCAACAGATATAACTACATGAACGATCGTATAAATTAAAGACACTTTGAGACAAGCAACAGATATAACTACATGAACGATCGTATAAATTAAAGATCGTCTTCTTCTTGGAAAGCGCCATATCGACCACCTGTAAATACCTCTTTGTGATTTGTAAGTGATCTGAGTTTAAGAGCGAATTACGTTGTGCTAGTTATGCGCCTACAAGTAGGCCAACATATCCGATTTCTGCGATGCTTTTATTTACTAGGGTTGCTTCCTAGGCCCTACCTCAGTCACCTCTTGGGACATGCGTTGTAGGTGGAAGTGTTACTATTCTTTCGCCCGAGTGGTTACCTGGGCCCACATTTGGGATGTAAAGAATAGAACCACTGTTACCTGCCACGCATGTCGTAAGAGGCGACTAAGGAGGTTTGGCTGAAATCGGATGCACATGTCCTAAACGTGTAGAAGTCTATGCGTTTAGGGGCCTACCAAACCAATGTGCAACGTATACACGTTCTGGGCAAAGATCAAACATATCACAAAGAGTGATTAAAATTGGTCGTAAAGAACGAACGCAAAGAAGAAGGAGGAGAAGAAGATTATTCTTTACTCTCCTTGCAAGCCCCAACAACACACGCGCCAGTTGAAGAAAAAACAACTATTTTGTAACGTGTCAAATCTGGCATCAGTTGAATAAAAAGACACACAAAAACCCCAGAAATTGTAGAGTCACCGTTTATCCAACCTCCCATCTGTTCAGTCATCATTAAATAGTTTATCCAACCTCCCATCTGTTCAGCCATCATTAAATAGTTTATCCAACCTCCCATCTGTTCAGTCATCATTAAATAGTTTATCCAACCTCCCATCTGTTCAGCTATCATTAAATAGTTTATCCAACCTCCCATCTGTTCAGCTATCATTAAATAGTTTATCCAACCTCCCATCTGTTCAGTCATCATTAAATAGTTTATCCAACCTCCCATCTGTTCAGCCATCATTAAATAGTTTATCCAACCTCCCATCTGTTCAGTCATCATTAAATAGTTTATCCAACCTCCCATCTGTTCAGCTATCATTAAATAGTTTATCCAACCTCCCATCTGTTCAGCCATCATTAAATAGTTTATCCAACCTCCCATCTGTTCAGTCATCATTAAATAGTTTATCCAACCTCCCATCTGTTCAGTCATCATTAAATAGTTTATCCAACCTCCCATCTGTTCAGTCATCATTAAATAGTTTATCCAACCTCCCATCTGTTCAGTCATCATTAAATAGTTTATCCAACCTCCCATCTGTTCAGTCATCATTAAATAGTTTATCCAACCTCCCATCTGTTCAGCTATCATTAAATAGTTTATCCAACCTCCCATCTGTTCAGTCATCATTAAATAGTTTATCCAACCTCCCATCTGTTCAGTCATCATTAAATAGTTTATCAGACCTCCCATCTGTTCAGTCATCATTAAATAGTTTATCCAACCTCCCATCTGTTCAGTCATCATTAAATAGTTTATCCAACCTCCTATCTGTTCAGTCATCATTAAATAGTTTTGCGTTTAAAACGATAACAAGTATTTTATGCGTGATTTTCTTTGTAAACATTTTCTCATGAAAGAACGGTCGACCACAACATTATCATAAATTGTTTGTTTTCTGCAGAATTTGGTCTCTTGTGTATCATAGGAAATGTGTTTCTGAAACCTCAGCGATTGATTAAGTGGTACTTATCTCTTTCTGTCTCGGTCTACCCTGTCTGCCTCTGTCTGCCACTTTCTATCTCTCATTCTCTATCGTTCTGTAAGTCGTTATCATATTTTGTATTTCTGCTGATGACATTCTGAACTCCCAAGGAAAGAGGGCGGTTAAACAACTAATAAATGTGGTAAATCTGCAATTCTAATTAGACTGCAACAATATCAAATTTAAATGTGGTGTAGCTAGACAATAGCACTAAGCTGGAGATTAAAGAAGAATACTAAATCAATATGGCACTGGTGTAGTTAACTGTCACATTCTCAGAGAGAGATATATGGAACTGGTGTAGTTAACTGTCACATTCTCAGAGAGAGATATATGGAACTGGTGTAGTTAACTGTCACATTCTCAGAGAGAGATATATGGAACTGGTGTAGTTAACTGTCACATTCTCAGAGAGAGATATATGGAACTGGTGTAGTTAACTGTCACATTCTCAGAGAGAGATATATGGAACTGGTGTAGTTAACTGTCACATTCTCAGAGATATATGGAACTGGTAAGTAACTGTCACATTCTCAGAGATATATGGAACTGGTGTAGTTAACTGTCACATTCTCAGAGATATATGGAACTGGTGTAGTTAACTTTCACATTCTCAGAGATATATGGAACAGGTGTAGTTAACTGTCACATGCTCAGAGATATATGAAACTGGTGTAGTTAACTGTCACATTCTCAGAGATATATGAAACTGGTGTAGTTAACTGTCACGTTCTCAGAGAGAGATATGTGAAACAGGTGTAGTTAACTGTCACATTCTCAGAGATATATGGAACTGGTGTAGTTAACTGTAAATTCTCAGAGATATATGGAACAGGTGTAGTTAACTGTCACATGCTCAGAGATATGTGGTACTGGTGTAGTTAACTCTCACATTCTCAGAGATATATGAAACTGGTGTAGTTAACTGTCACATTCTCAGAGATATATGAAACTGGTGTAGTTAACTGTCACATTCTCAGAGAGAGATATGTGGAACAGGTGTAGTTAACTGTCACATGCTCAGAGATATGTGGTACTGGTGTAGTTAACTCTCACATTCTCAGAGATATATGAAACTGGTGTAGTTAACTGTCACATTCTCAGAGAGAGATATGTGAAACAGGTGTAGTTAGCTGTCACATTCTCAGAGATATATGGAACTGGTGTAGTTAACTGTCACATTCTCAGAGATATGTGGTACTGGTGTAGTTAACTGTGACATGCTCAGAGATATGTGGAACTGGTGTAGTTAACTGTCACATTCTCAGAGATATCTGGAAATGGTGTAGTTAACTGTCACATTCTCAGAGATATGTGGTACTGGCGTAGTTAACTGTCACATTCTCAGAGATATATGGAACTGGTGTAGTTAACTGTCACATGCTCAGAGATATATAGAACTCGTGTAGTTAACTGTCACATTCTCAGAGATATGTGGTACTGGTGTAGTTAACTGTCACATTCTCAGAGATATGTGGTACTGGTGTGGTTAACTGTTACATGCTCAGAGATATGTGGAACTGGTGTAGTTAACTGTCACATTCTCAGAGATATAG
This sequence comes from Arion vulgaris, assembly GCA_020796225.1. Taxonomy (NCBI): domain Eukaryota; kingdom Metazoa; phylum Mollusca; class Gastropoda; order Stylommatophora; family Arionidae; genus Arion; species Arion vulgaris. Next base: position 65,753,313 of record CM036760.1, read on the forward strand.
GAAATGGTGTAGTTAACTGTCACATTCTCAGAGATATGTGGTACTGGGTAGTTAATTGTCACATTCTCAGAGATATATGGAACTGGTGTAGTTAACTGTCACATTCTCAGAGAGAGATATATAAAACTGGTGTAGTTAACTGTCACATTCTCAGAGTATATGGAAACTCGTGTAGTTAACTGTCACATGCTCAGAGATATGTGGAATTGGTGTAGTTAACTGTCACATTCTCAGGGATATGTGGAACTGGTGTAGTTAACTGTCACATGCTCAGAGATATGTGGAACAGGTGTAGTTAACTGTCACATGCTCATAGATATGTGGAACTGGTGTAGCTAACTGTCACATTCTCAGAGATATGTGGAACTGGTGTAGTTAACTGTCACATTCTCAGAGATATGTGGAACTGGTGTAGTTAACTGTCACATTATCAGAGATATATGAAACTCGTGTAGTTAACTGTCACATGCTCAGAGATATGTGGAACTGGTGTAGTTAACTGTCACATTCTCAGAGATATGTGGAACTGGTGTAGTTAACTGTCACATGCTCATAGATATGTGGAACTGGTGTAGTTAACTGTCACATTCTCAGAGATATGTGGTACTGGTGTAGTTAACTGTCACGTTCTCAGAGATATATGGAACTGGTGTAGTTAACTGTCACATTCTCAGAGAGAGATATATGGAACTGGTGTAGTTACTGTCATATTCTCAGAGATATGTGGAACGGGTGTAGTTAACTGTCACATTATCGAGATATATGAAACTCGTGTAGTTAACTGTCACATGCCCAGAGATATGTGGAACTGGTGAGTAACTGTCACATTCTCAGAGATATGTGGAACTGGTGTAGTTAACTGTCACATGCTCATAGATATGTGGAACTGGTGTAGTTAACTGTCACATTCTCAGAGATATGTGGAACAGGTGTAGTTAACTGTCACATGCTCAGAGATATGTGGAACAGGTGTAGTTAACTGTCACATGCTCAGAGATATGTGGAACTGGTGTAGCTAACTGTCACATTCTCAGAGATATGTGGAACTGGTGTAGTTAACTGTCACATTCTCAGAGAGAGATATGTGAAACTGGTGTAGTTAACTGTCACATGCTCAGAGATATGTGGTACTGGTGTAGTTAACTCTCACATTCTCAGAGATATATGAAACTGGTGTAGTTAACTGTCACATTCTCAGAGAGAGATATGTGAAACAGGTGTAGTTAACTGTCACATGCTCAGAGATATGTGGTACTGGTGTAGTTAACTGTCACATTCTCAGAGATATATGGAACTGGTGTAGTTAGCTGTCACATTCTCAGAGATATATGGAACTGGTGTAGTTAACTGTCACATTCTCAGAGATATGTGGTACTGGTGTAGTTAACTGTGACATGCTCAGAGATATGTGGAACTGGTGTAGTTAACTGTCACATTCTCAGAGATATCTGGAAATGGTGTAGTTAACTGTCACATTCTCAGAGATATGTGGAACAGGTGTAGTTAACTGTCACATGCTCAGAGATATGTGGTACTGGTGTAGTTAACTGTGACATGCTCAGAGATATGTGGAACTGGTGTAGTTAACTGTCACATTCTCAGAGATATCTGGAAATGGTGTAGTTAACTGTCACATTCTCAGAGATATGTGGTACTGCGTAGTACTGTCACATTCTCAGAGATATATGGAACTGGTGTAGTTAACTGTCACATGCTCAGAGATATATAGAACTCGTGTAGTTAACTGCACATTCTCAGAGATATGTGGTACTGGTAGTTAACTGTCACATTCTCAGAGATATGTGGTACGGGTTTGGTTTACTGTTACATGCTCAGAGATATGTGGAACTGGTGTAGTTAACTGTCACATTCTCAGTGATATGTGGTACTGGTGTAGTTAACTGTCACATTCTCAGAGATATATGGAACTGGTGTAGTTAACTGTCACATTCTCAGAGAGAGATATATAAAACTGGTGTAGTTAACTGTCACATTCTCAGAGGTATATGAAACTCGTGTAGTTAACTGTCACATGCTCAGAGATATGTGGAATTGGTGTAGTTAACTGTCACATTCTCAGGGATATGTGGAACTGGTGTAGTTAACTGTCACATGCTCAGAGATATGTGGAACAGGTGTAGTTAACTGTCACATGCTCATAGATATGTGGAACTGGTGTAGCTAACTGTCACATTCTCAGAGATATGTGGAACTGGTGTAGTTAACTGTCACATTCTCAGAGATATGTGGAACTGGTGTAGTTAACTGTCACATTATCAGAGATATATGAAACTCGTGTAGTTAACTGTCACATGCTCAGAGATATGTGGAACTGGTGTAGTTAACTGTCACATTCTCAGAGATATGTGGAACTGGTGTAGTTAACTGTCACATGCTCATAGATATGTGGAACTGGTGTAGTTAACTGTCACATTCTCAGAGATATGTGGTACTGGTGTAGTTAACTGTCACGTTCTCAGAGATATATGGAACTGGTGTAGTTAACTGTCACATTCTCAGAGAGAGATATATGGAACTGGTGTAGTTAACTGTCATATTCTCAGAGATATGTGGAACTGGTGTAGTTAACTGTCACATTATCAGAGATATATGAAACTCGTGTAGTTAACTGTCACATGCTCAGAGATATGTGGAACTGGTTTAGTTAACTGTCACATTCTCAGAGATATGTGGAACTGGTGTAGTTAACTGTCACATGCTCATAGATATGTGGAACTGGTGTAGTTAACTGTCACATTCTCAGAGATATGTGGAACTGGTGTAGTTAACTGTCACATGCTCAGAGATATGTGGAACAGGTGTAGTTAACTGTCACATGCTCAGAGATATGTGGAACTGGTGTAGTTAACTGTCACATTCTCAGAGATATGTGGAACTGGTGTAGTTAACTGTCACATTCTCAGAGATATGTGGAACTGGTGTAGCTAACTGTCACATTCTCAGAGATATGTGGAACTGGTGTAGCTAACTGTCACATTCTCAGAGATATGTGGAACAGGTGTAGTTAACTGTCATATGCTCAGAGATATGTGGAATTGGTATAGCTAACTGTCACATTCTCAGAGATATGTGGAACTGGTGTAGTTAACTGTCACATGCTCAGAGACACATGAAACTGGTGTAGTTAACTGTCACATGCTCAGAGACACATGAAACTGGTTACCAAAATATTTTTTTCGTTACGCCGTCATCAACATGTGATATGCCAGCGATTACCAAAATCTTGTGTCCATGTTGTGCTGCCATCAACATGTGATATACCAGCGATTACCAAAATCTTGTGTCCATGATGCGTTGCCATCAACATGTGATATACCAGAGGTCTCCAATATCGATGTTGTTATGTGATCAGTTTTACAAAAAAAAATTTACTTGCACTAAACAATGTATCTTATTGGTAAAAATCTCCTGTTCAACAGAAAGTTAAGTAAGTGTCCTAGTTGATATATAACACAAAATACAGATGATTGTTTTTTCAAATGAAAATAATACCTAAAACCAGTGGCGGCTTGAGGTCATTTTTCTTACTAGGCCCGGCAAAAATTTCGGAAAAATCGTGGTTTTGGGGCATTTACTGTTATTTGTCTATTCCGTAATTATTACCCTTTCAGAAACAGAACAAATGCTTCTGTTCAGCAACAGCTTGATACTAAAGAGAGTAGGCTATTAAATAATATAAAATCAGATACAATTAAATATTTCGGACACATAAAACGAAAGGAGCGCCTAGAAGATTTAAAAACAAAAACTTGTCTGGAACGCACATTTAACATGCCCTCTCAACCCAAGACAACACAAAACGTCGAACTAGTGACTGAGACCAACACGCCGTATATATCTGAGATAATTTTGATATATATATAATCTCTGCGGTAAACGTTTTGTTGTTGATGGCTACGTCCTGTAACAGATATGCCACATGTAGTGTATTGTGAAAGAAGTGAAATTCTTCACTTCTATTGTATTCTTTGCTTGATAAATGGAATTTAGTAGAAACGTTTCTGTGTATTATCATTGTTTTTTTAAATAACTAGTACTTTATAACTTTTATTGTTAAAAAGTTTTACGTGTTTCACTCAACTCAGTTGACAACTAACTCAACACTGTACGAAAGAAAATGTTTGCAGACAAGATGTATTAATGCAAGAGACAATTTCCTAACTAATCTTATTCTATGATGTTTTGTTATTTATTCCCATTATTTTCTATATTTTTATACTATTTTTATATCAAATTGGGGATTCAACAGATAATTAAACGGACTATTTAATCCAGTGTTCTCGTTTATCTGGGAAGTAGTTTGGCCGCGTAAGAATGAATATGAATCTTCCGGCTGAATATAAATGAAATAATTGTTTTGGCAATTATCATTGCAATAGCGACCAAAGGTCAAAGGTCACAATGTTACATCTTTGATAGGCATCTTTTAAACTGACTCAGAAATAGTGCACGGCACAATGCGTGAAACATTAGAGGGAAAATGCTGTTTGTCTATATAATATTTTTTAATAAGGATATGTTATATATTAATATGGTTGTTGTATTATCTGATATAATATTTATATTTTAGTGTTATATATTCAACTGTCAAAGCTAATCAGTGTCAAGTTAAGAGTAATAATTACGAAAAATTGATTTATAGAATAATAAGTACACGTTAATTATTTTTGGTTTGGTGGGGCCGGTTCTTACTGGCCCTTATTGACCAGGGGCGTATACTAATTAGTGAGGAAATATGCTGAATTTCAGAATTCAGACTGTGTGTGATATTTTAGCGTTATACATCAACTTTCAAAGCTAATCAGTATCCCGTTGAAAGTAATTATTATGAACAAATAATATCTAAAATACCAAGTACACGTTAGTCAATATGTTTGGTGGGGCCGGGCCCTACTGGCCCTTAATGACGAGCCGCCGCTGCCTAATACCCTAGATATTTAGAGCGTATACAACTAAACAACAACATAACACAAAATTGAATCCGCTTGAGAAATAAATGTTCAAAAAGCAATCAATCTAAGATTTGAGTTTGATGTTGTTATAGTAATCTCATTTATAATATATCTTTTACGTGACGGACAAACTTTCATTTTAGCAATCTCATGAAACCTTACATTGTCAGTCTTCAAGATTGGCAAGAACTAAGAGATCCCTGTTGACAGCTAGATGATGTTGTTAGAGAGACTAGACAAAAATGAACACAACTGAAACCAAAACAAAACCTCATTTATTTTATTTTATATTTAACTAAATAGTAACAAATAATAAATAGGAAAATGATTGTGTTTATTTTAGTCGTATGTTTTTCAACTGATCTATATAGTGTTAGCTCAATTTGTGATTTTATGATTCTTTTCGTTATTTTCTGTGATACTTTTCCGTCATACCAGTGTGATAGGTTACACTTGTCCGTCATACCAGTGTATAGTGTTACACTTGTCCGTCATACCAGTGTGATAGTGTTACACCTTGTCCGTCATACCAGTGTGATAGTGTTACACCTTGTCCGTCATACCAGTGTGATAGTGTTACACCTTGTCCGTCATACCAGTGTGATAGTGTTACACCTTGTCCGTCATACCAGTGTGATAGTGTTACACCTTGTCCGTCATACCAGTGTGATAGTGTTACACCTTGTCCGTCATACCAGTGTGATAGTGTTACACCTTGTCCGTTATACCAGTGTGATAGTGTTACACCTTGTCCGTCATACCAGTGTGATAGTGTTACACCTTGTCCGTTATACCAGATTGATAGTGTTACACCTTGTCCGTCATACCAGTGTGATAGTGTTATACCTTGTCCGTTATACCAATGTGATAGTGTTATACCTTGTCCGTTATACCAGTGTGATAGTGTTATACCTTGTCTGTTATACCAATGTGATAGTGTTACACTATATGTAGCTATTGTGGTATATTAAATATACATTCATATTTTTGATCAGTATAGTCTATCTTCTTTATCTTTCTACTCCCAACGGAGCACAGGTCTACAACAAACTTCTTCCAGCTCTTCCTCTCTCTTGCCATCCCTACCAAAGTTTTTCAAGTTTTACCTTTTCTTTTATTATCAGTTTCCAGCTCTCTTCTCCAGGTATGTCTATACCTTCCCTATTCCTCTTTCTCTGCGGGTTCCAAAACAGTGCCTGTCTTGTTTATCCCGTAGTTGATCATCTCTGTTGCGAGCTAGTCTGTTTTGCCCTGCTCAAGCAAAGTTCTCATGTTCCAGCAACCAATGAGCCATTGGTTGTGTTCGTAAAAGCGCTCGTATTGCTTGTCGATTGGTGTCGTAAGGACTAGGTAAGTGGTTCGAGTCCCGTGTTTGTCTATTTGTTTTTCGGAAGCTCTTAATACCTGTACCCTGTTTATTTGTTGATCATATTCGTTACTTTCGTTACTTCCTCTGGGGTTCTTGAAAACAACTCCTTGTGTTCGTATTCCAGCAACCAATTCTGGCAGTTTTCCGACACGAAATAATGTTATTCGGCATCACCGGATCATTTCGGCTTGTCCGGCGATACATCATCTGCCCCCTGTTAGATGACCTTCCCATGGTTCTAATGGTTGAGTTTATTTCTTATCGTTGTACTGTCCATGTTTGTTGATGATTTGTTGATGATTTGTTGATGATTTGTTGAGTTAGGTTATTTTTTATTGTTGTATTGTCCATGTTTGTTGATGATTTGTTGATGATTTGTTGGCTTACTAGATCTCGAGGTGAGGTAGCCATCCTCCCCCGCCCCTGTCAGAATCTCATTAGGTGACTGTTAGGACCTGCTTGGCAGGTACAAATATATTGTATAGTCTATACAAAGATACAATGTTACAATGTTTATTTATGAAATATGAATGCTTGTCCAACGTTGGAAAAATAAGTATGCAGCAGTGTTACATGTTGTACCACATTAAACATCTAAAAACCAAGTTTGGAAGGGTCGCTCGTATCAACCTACCATGCCCACATACGAATCGGTCAAAATTTGCATTATACAGTTAACAAGCTCACATAGTTTGTTCGGGGTTTCAATCTCACAATTTCAACACACATCAAACTCTAGGACACATGTGTCAAAACGTATGATTTCGCTCTAATTGTGAACTATTCAGTACAAGATCGCTTCAACTATTTGCGTGCTAAATATACTTCGTGCTTGAATACGGCGGAGTTCAAGATTTCTATCGCTACTAAGGTTTGATCGTTTGGTAATAAATAAATATTACTCGAGATAAATTAATTCCCAAGTAGTTTCTGATTATATTTGTAATATCTGTCTATATTTGATCAACTTCTCATTCTGATGTCGTTCTTCAAGACTAATTTTCTTTTTCAATTTCTTCTTCATACTTTCTTTGATATCTTTTGTTTTGAATAGTTTTATGTTATATAATCAAACTTACCCTATCTTTTTCAGAACTTGGGGTATTAAATGCCTGTCACTTTACTTTTCTTACCCTGGGTGTGCAGACTAACTTTTCTCACCCCGTGTGTGCAGACTCACTTTTCTCACCCCGTGTGTGCAGACTCACTTTTCTTACCCCGTGTGTGCAGACTCACTTTCTTACCCTGTGTGCAGACTCACTTTACTTACCCCGTGTGTGCAGACTCACTTTACTTACCCCGTGTGTGCAGACTCACTTTACTTACCCCGTGTGTGCAGACTCACTTTACTTACCCACGTGTGTGCAGACTCACTTTACTTACCCTGTGTGTGCACAAGGTAAAAGGACATATTTCTTTCGTCACGTGTGGAATGTCAAGTGTAGGTTGGAACCTACAACCTTCTTGTGACAGACGAAAGCTTATGCATTAACGTATCTGTCGCACTCTGTGTTATATGCTTGATATAATATTTGTCTCCAAATGTAACATAATCTCTTGAGTTTCACCTTCAGCTGCGCCACAATCAGGAAGTGAATCATAATTATAATTCAAAGTTTAATATAAGATTTCAGATTATCGTTACAGAGATTTCAGATTATTTTTTTAAACTGGAAGTACATCTATCTTTTCTTTTCACTGGTATCTGTTTATTTCGTTATCTGAGCTGAAAACTTGGAATACCAGTGGAAACAGAGTTAAGAAATAGACATTGCTATGAATAGAACACACATTGAGAAGGCCGACAGGAAGCGTTGCAAGACATGTACTGTTTTGGAACCCGCAGGGAAAGAGCAGTAGGGGAAAGCCTGGAGAAGAGATCTGGATACTGATATTAAACGGATAGACAAGACGTGGAAAGAATTGGAAGGAATTACACGAGAGGGGAAAGGCTGAAAGACGCTTGTTTAAGACCTGTGCTCCGTTGGGAGTTAAAGTAAGCTGAAGAAGAAGAAGAAAGTTATCTTCAAACGTAAATATTGGACAGAAATCGTCCTTATATAATCTAGGAATTAGAGCGATCTGAGCGTAAACATTAGAAACATTTCAAAGTCATTTTGTTTAGTTCTCTTGTACATCGACCACACACTCACCAACCGCCAGCAACCACTTATCATCGACCACATACTCACCAACCGCCAGCAACCACTTATCATCGACCACATACTCACCAACCGCCAGCAACCACTTATCATCGACCACATACTCACCAACCGCCAGCAACCACTTATCATCGACCAATTTGAAAAGAACAGCCTAAGCCTAAATTATGTTGGCACACGATAACGACATGTCGTTTCAGAAAGTTCTGTCGGCTTCTCCAAGTTACTGTTGATGCCAAACTCAATAATGTCCATTAGTTGTCTCAAGGGCTGGATAAATGCTTTTGTGGGTAAAACCTGATTTGATTTGCTCAGGTTGAAGTGTTCTGACATCATTGATTACTTCGTCCTTCACCCACTGTTTGATAGAGGTAGATGACCTAAGATTACACCTGGATAGTCAGGTGAAATTTTAAAGGTAGATGACCTAAGATTACACCTGGATAGTCAGGTGAAATAGCTACTACTTAGAAAGTTGTTAAATAAAGCTGTGGTTACTGCCTGAAGTACTGCCTTTTTGGGGCGGTGTAGAACAGGTGGGACGTGGATATGATGAATTTAATGACCGCATGGCTAGTGCAGTCGCCATGAAAATCGTGGAATATTCTTTACAGGACCTCACCGTCAACCGTGGTAAAAGTTGATTTTCTAGGCACCACTTATACGTTCAGTAATTTGCTATTGTTTTCTAAACGGTGAGTTCTATTTTTACCGTTCGCAAAAATCCAAGGGATTTAATTTGATTACAAATTTCTCACCGTGGAGTGTGAACCAGGTACTCTTGAGTTGTGATCGAGCTCTCTACGGCTAAGTCACAGACGCTCACCTGCATCTGGATAGTGATGTGAACTAGGTGTTACACAGAAAGGTGTAACTGGATAGTGAGGTAAACTAGGTGCTACACAGAAAGGTGTACCTCGATAGTGAGGTGAACTAGGTGCTACACAGAAAGGTGTACCTCGATAGTGAGGTGAACTAGGTGCTACACAGAAAGGTGTACCCCGGTAGTGAGGTGAACTAGGTGTTACACTGAAAGGTGTACCTCGATAGTGAGGTGAACTAGGTGCTACACAGAAAGGTGTAACTGGATAGTGAGGTGAACTAGGTGCTACACAGAAAGGTGTACCCCGGTAGTGATGTGAACTAGGTACTACACAGAAAGGTGTACCCCGGTAGTGAGGTGAACTAGGTGCTACACAGAAAGGTGTACCTCGATAGTGAGGTGAACTAGGTGCTACACAGAAAGGTGTAACTGGATAGTGAGGTGAACTAGGTGCTACACAGAAAGGTGTACCCCGGTAGTGAGGTGAACTAGGTGCTACACAGAAAGGTGTAACTGGATAGTGAGGTGAACTAGGTGCTACACAGAAAGGTGTACCCCGGTAGTGAGGTGAACTAGGTACTACACAGAAAGGTGTACCTCGATAGTGAGGTGAACTAGGTGCTACACAGAAAGGTGTACCCCGGTAGTGAGGTGAACTAGGTGCTACACAGAAAGGTGTAACTGGATAGTGAGGTGAAATTAGCACTACACTGAAAGGTGTAACTGGATAGTGAGGTGAACTAGGTACTACATAGAAAGGTGTAACTGGATAGTGAGGTGAACTAAGTACTACATAGATTGGTGTAACTGGATAGTGAGATAAACTAGGTGTTACTCAGAAAGGTGTACCTAGATAGTGGGATGAAACAGACAATACCCACATTAAAATTGTACCTGACAGGTGAGGTGAACTAGGTAGCATTGAAAAAGGTATCAATAAAACTGGATGAGAAAACATGAACGTGTTCCAATTGCTTGATAGGACCATCATCATTGCACTTCAGTGAGTAACCATGTGTGTTCCTATCTCTTTCTTGCACAGGAAGATCTCAGCTTCAGTGAGTAACCATGTGTGTTCCTATCTCTTTCTTGCACAGGAAGATCTCAGCTGCAGTGCACTTCAGTGAGTAACCATGTGTGTTCCTATCTCTTTCTTGCACAGGAAGATCTCAGCTGCAGTGCACTTCAGTGAGTAACCATGTGTGTTCCTATCTCTTTCTTGCACAGGAAGATCTCAGCTGCAGTGCACTTCAGTGAGTAACCATGTGTGTTCCTATCTCTTTCTTGCACAGGAAGATCTCAGCTGCAGTGCACTTCAGTGAGTAACCATGTGTGTTCCTATCTCTTTCTTGCACAGGAAGATCTCAGCTGCAGTGCACGAATTCCATTGCACCGGCGAGAGCCCCATGTAATTTTGAAGATAGTGAAGATATTTTTGTAGGAACATTTATTTTTAATCTTTTCTAATGAATTTTGCCCAGCCAGCGTCTTGTCAACCTGGTCTTCTCTGCCCAGCCAGCGTCTTGTCAACCTGGTCTTCTCGATGTTTAACTACCAATGGTTCTTTTACGTTCTCAAATTGAACACGGGACCTTCGTTTTATTTTCCGTCTCCGATAAGACTAGGAACTCGATCTCACTTACATTGAAATCGGGGATCTCTGGAAAATATCCAGAGGACTGCATGAGGGAACGAACCAGGTACCTTTAACACGAGAGGTGAGCACCTAACTTCTACCGTCACAGAGACCCAAAAGAGAACGTGTTTCAGGTGGTCTGTACATAAAGATATATATATATATATATATATATATGAATAACTTTGAACATAAATAAACTGTACATCAGTGGAGACCAGCATTAAAAGAGGAAGATAGTGGTAGATTAGACATATTTATCATATTACAGTAGCGGTAACGGTAATGGTCTCCGGTAGACAGCGGGTGGGAAAAAAAAGACCTGGATGCAATAAAGAACTGTGTACAGAGAAGAACCGAGGAACGAGGGTTGAAAGATTGTAGCCTGGCATGAGAAACAATTAGTAGAAAGGCGGTAGAACGACAGCAATTAACGGACTTTCGTGGCAGTCTTATGTCTCAAACGAGACACGAGGATATCTAAACATATATAGATAGATAGACATCATTGATAGAAAGTAAGTAGATCAACTAGATCGACATACATTGGGATCACTTAAGAAAGTTTTAGATGCCTGACGTACCAGTGTGTTAATGGGGCACACAATGGGAGCAAAGAATTGTAACAATGCGACCTACAAAGAATGTCATAAGAGACATTAAGGTAGGGGCCTAGAAAAGTTACACTAGTAAATAAAAAGCGGCGTCACAGAAATCGGATGTTCTGGTCTACTTGTTAGCGTATAACTAGCACAACGTACAATCTCTGTTAGTCTTCGATCACGTAGAGATCACAAAGTATGGTGTAACAAGTGATCGATAATGGAACGCTCGAAGAAGAAGATCGAATTATTGATATTGTGATCTCATAACAGAAAGAATGATGACGACAGAAAAATAACAAGTATTTATTCCCCAAACATGCTGATTGTAAACAACTTTGGCCTAGATGTCCACTACCGGATCCTCATAAATTTCAAGACTATGCCTCAAACATGATTTAAGGAATGTTTCAACTAAAAATATGCTAATATTTAGCGAACGGCGGGCGAGAAATAAAAGAAATGAGGCGAACAATTTCAGAATAATTTATTTCATCGATCAAACATAAAACATGTTATAGATTAGCACATCTGTGCTAGAAGATGAACAGCAGACATTTACTCAATAACTGCTACACTCAACAGCTGCAGATTTTCTTTCTTTTATTGCATATTTCTCAACAGTTCCGAATATTTATGAATTTATTGCTGTTTTGTTTTTCATTACTTCTTGTATAGTTCTGTACATTTCTGAAGATTTTCTGAATCTGTAGCTAATTGTTTGAGCTATTTGCATAGCGTTCTGTTTAAGCAGTTTGCATTGCGTTCTTGTTAAGCCATTTGTATTGCGTTCTGTTTAAGTCATTTGCATTGCGTCATATTTAAGCCAGTTGTATTACGTTCTGGTTAAATTATTTGTTTTGCATTCTTGTTAAATTATTTGCATTGCAGTCTTGTTAAATTATTTGCATTGCATTCCTGTTAAATTATTTGCATTGCATTCTTGTTAAATTATTTGCTTTGCATTCTAGTCATAGTTGTGTCGATTCCAGACCCAACTGCTCTGTTCATGTGTGCATTTTTCTGTAGATCTCTACGAAGGTTGCCAGAACTACGGAGCTCATGCTCTATGCAATACTCTAAACAGATGGCGTGTCATTTCTGCGGAGAAGGACTGAGCGATATGAAAAATCTGCTGCAATGAAGTCAATAAAACATCTTTAGAACCTGTTTTTATTCTATTTTGTCTAAACAAGTAAATATCTTTCTACTTACTTTACCTACTTATGTCAATTTCTGAGGTCTCATGGCGTAACTCATTATCTGAGCATGACGGAAGCAGACGCGGGGTATTTGACCTGTGTGGGAGAGACATTTTGAAGAACTATTAGGATTGCAAAATTCTGCCCAGGGCAAGCTATTGGATTATAAGGATGATGATGACACTTCCTAACCTGAGTGACAATCTGAACAGTAAAGTAATATTTATTCTGATATGTATATTTATTATAAAGTATATTTTCTCAGACGTATATATCCTCTGAAGCAGTGGCTGCCCGTGGTCATTTTTCTTGAACAAAATTTCCGGATTAATCATGGTTTTTGAAATATGTACTATTATTTGTCCATTCCGGAACGTTATTCTCCCTTTCGAGAAAAGAACACACGCTTCTGTTCTACAACAGATTGATATTAAAGAGAGTTGGCTATTCATCATCATCATCAAATAGCTTGTCCTGAGCAGAACTTTGCCACCCCAACAGTAATCCCGAATTTCTCTCTCTCATAGATCAGATGTCCTGCATCTGCAGCCATCATGCTCAAACAATCAGTTACATCCCAATTCCATCTTCTCTGTAGTCCTCCTTGTCTCCCTGCCAAAATGCCTCCACGAGTTCCTTATGCATAGATTCCCTTACTCTCCTCTCTGTCCATGACACATGGAGGACTCCTCTGCAACACCCATATTCAAAAGCACACATATGCTTTTCACTGCTTCATCAAATGTCCATTCCCCACATCCACACGTTGGCTATCAAATAACATAAAATCAAAGACAACTAAAATATTTCGGCCACATCAAACGACATGAGTGCCCAGAGAAGATTTAAAAGAAAAGTATCTACGTAAACTGAACGCGTTTCATTTTGGGTGAAAGTACGTTGTCGTAGACAAATGAATATTGATAGAATGGGTGATTACCTTAAACTATTCTATAATGATTAGTAACTTATTTCTATTATTTTCTATAATTTTAAACTATTTTAATATTTAATTTGTGATTCAATCGATATTTAAAAGGACTATTTAATTTTAAAAATGAGTTGACCGCGTAAGAATACATTTAGTTACCGGATGAATGAAAATGACGTAATTGTTTTGACAATTATTATTGTAGGTAGACGTCAAAAGTCAAAGGTCGCAAAGTTACATCATAGATAGGTATATTTTAAAATGAACTACTGAAAAATAGTGCGCTGCAATATGCGTTAATTTATTCAGACTGTATATAATATTTTTTTTAAATGATGTGTTATATATTATTATGATTGCTATGATATAATATTTATATGTGAGTGTTATATATTCAACTTTCAAAGCTAATCCGTGTCAAGTTAAAAGTAATATTTATGAAGAAATAATTGATAAAATAATAGGTACACGTTACTCATTTTTGGTTGTGGCGGGGCGGACCTTACAGGATCTTAATGACCAGGGGCGTATATTAATGAGGGAGGAAAGATGCTGAATTTTCAGATTTGTGACTGTAATGTTTTAGCGTTATATATCAACTTTCAAAGCTAATCAATTTCACGTTGAAAGTAATAATTATGAACAAATAATTTCTAAAACTAATAAGTACACGTTACTCAAAAGTTTTGTGGGCGGCCCCACTGGCCCTTAATAACAAGCCGCCCTGCTATGAAGTATATTTACAGGGAAGTATATTAACTCTGTCTTATATTTTATGTAAAGTATATTTTCTCTAACGTATATTTTCTCTAACATACATTTTTTCCGACCGTATATTTCCCATATTAAAGTTCTAAAACACACAATAATAGTTTTGTTTAAAGCTGTTTCTGACATCGACTCTAATTAGGTAGCTAGAAAACTGGTTTCAGTTTGATTTTGTGCTGTTTAAGAACACATTTCCATGTTTTTCTGGTTTCATTTTTAATCATACAGTTTCACAGAAATATCCAGGGGGCTTAATTACATTGTCGTTTCCATTTTGTTTGTCTTCAACTGTTTGCTGTTGAGATTGTGTTGAATGTAGCGTCCTTGGGGAGATGAGGAAAGGACAGTATTGTGATATGAGTTAATGTTTATTCCAGGCACACTTGACATCATCGATGTGCATTAGAAAAGCTTTATCGGGTCTGAGACCCGCATTCGTAAATTACTTCCAGTTGGACGCATTCTTTAGAAGATCATCAAAATTGGGTGTTAAATTCAATGTTTTCCAGTTTTTAGTTCTCATTTTACAGAAGCATGTTTTCCGAATTGTTATTATATTTTCTATATTGTCAATGTTTTCCAATTTTTAGAACATATTCTGCATAATCAATGTTTTCTAATGTTTAGTATATATTCTACATAATCAATATTTTCTAGTTTTTATTATATCTGTTCCAGAGGATTCATGTTGTTGTGTGTGTAGATTTTTTAATCTTCTACAAATATCCAGTTTTTCACATTCTAGCGTCTACTCTTCAGACCCAATTCTTACCAAGATTTAGTAATAATTCTACCACTAATGGGTTCTAGTGTCTACTCTTCAGACCCAATTCTTACCAAGATTTAGTAATAATTCTACCACTAATGGGTTCTAGTGTCTACTCTTCAGACCCAATTCTTACCAAGATTTAGTAATAATTCTACCACTAATGGGTTTTAGTGTCTACTCTACAGACCCAATTCTAACCAAGATTTAGTAATAATTCTACTACTAATGGGGATATATGTTGCTACTTTCTTCTTCTTCTTTTGTCATCACACTGCTACCGGATTGTTGTCCAGTGTCGTCACACTGATACCGGATTGTTGTCCAGTGTCGTCACAATGATACCGGATTGTTGTCCAGTGTCATCACACTGTACCAGATTGTTGTCCAGTGTCATCACACTGATACCGTATTGTTGTCCAGTGTCGTCACACTGATACCGGATTGTTGTCCAGTGTCGTCACACTGATACCGGATTGTTGTCCAGTGTCGTCACAATGATACCGGATTGTTGTCCAGTGTCGTCACAATGATACCGGATTGTTGTCCAGTGTCGTCACACTGATACCGGATTGTTGTCCAGTGTCGTCACACTGATACCGGATTGTTGTCCAGTGTCATCATACTGATACCGGATTGTTGTCCAGTGTCATCATACTGATACCGGATTGTTGTCCAGTGTCGTCACACTGATACCGGATTGTTGTCCAGTGTCGTCACAATGATACCGGATTGTTGTCCAGTGTCATCACACTGATACCGGATTGTTGTCCAGTGTCATCACACTGATACCGGATTGTTGTCCAGTGTCGTCACAATGATACCGGATTGTTGTCCAGTGTCGTCACAATGATACCGGATTGTTGTCCAGTGTCGTCACAATGATACCGGATTGTTGTCCAGTGTCGTCACAATGATACCGGATTGTTGTCCAGTGTCGTCACAATGACACCGGATTGTTGTTCAGTGTCGTCACACTGATACCGGATTGTTGCCCGTGTCGTGGTTTTCTGTTTTTGTCTTGCGCTGTTCTGGTGGCTTTGGTGATTGTTATTTTTGCTTCTTGACAGAATTCTGCTACGCCATCTAACCATCCTTTTGGTGGTCTTCCTCTCACCTTCTTTCCCGATGTTCTGTTGTAGAAGACTCTGTATACTGTGGAGTTTGGATGCATTCTTATTAAGTGGCCAAACCACTTCATTCTTTGTTTATCTATGTAATTCAAGTACTGTTTTGTGCCAACTTTCTTTCTTATGCTGATGTTGGTGATTCTGTCTTTTCTTGTGTTGTTGGTAACTTTTGCAGGCAACGCATTTCACATGTAGTTATTTTTTGTGACTGCGCTTTGCTCATTGTCCATGTTTGGCTCTGGTAACACACAGTAGGTATAAAAATGCTGTTGATCATCTGTTGTTTAGCTGCCTGTGAAATTTTTGGATGCCTTAACAATGGGGCTAGCTGGTAAGTTACAGCATTTGCTTTTGCACTCTAGCCTCTATCTCTCTATCTAGTTTTCCGTCTTCTGTGAATATGCTTCCTAAGTATTTGAATTCTTTCACTTGGTTTATTGTAGTGCAATTGACATGGATGTCTAGATTATTATGTTTTCTCCCATATTCATTATTTCTGTTTTAGTGTTGTTGATTTTCATGTCATGTTTTATACAATTTTTGTTCAAAGTGTCAATATGATGTTGTAGATCTTGTTCATTTTGATGTATCAGGCACTGATCATCTGCAAACAGCAGTTCATTTATTTCATCATTATCTGAATTTGACTCTTGAGTTATTTTATCCATATATGCAATAAGAGTAGTGGTGAGAGGCACAACCTTGTCTAACACCTGATGTAATGGAGAACCAGTCGGTCATTCCTTCTGTTGTTCTTACTGTACTCTGGCTATCTTGATATAAGGCCATGATATTACCTAATAGTTGTCCCTGGACACCATATTCTTCAAGGATCTTCCATAGTTTGCACCTGTTTACTCTATCATATGCCTTTTCTTGGTCTATAAATATAAGCTGTTTACTTTGATTGTATTCAATTGTTTATTCGCAGATGTGTCTTAGTGTAAATTTATGTAACAGCGTGTTTAACCCGTTTGCCTTGCCTTCTGAAGAACGTAGGTTCGAATTTGGATTGCATCCGGACTGGTTTACGATTGCCTTTTTTTCGAAGATTATTCAGATTATTGTTGGAGCTATGAAGTCTCTAGTTTGTGCAATAATCTCGATAGGTGACCTATCATTTCTATGAGTTCCTCTACTTGTGCAATAATCTCGATAGGTGACTATCATTTCTATGAGTCTCTACCTCTACTTTGGCAATAATCTCGATAGGTCACCTATCATTTCATGAGTTCTACTGGCAATACTGTGGTGCTATCATTTCTATGATTTAGTGCAATAATCTCGATAGGTGACCTATCATTTCTATGAAGTCTCTACTGTGTGCAATAACTCGATAAGTGACCCATCATTTCTATGAAGTCTCTACTGTGTGCAATCTGATAGGTGACCTATCATTTCTATGAAGTCTCTACCTCTACTTTGTGCAATAATCTCGATAGGTAACCTATCATTTCTATGGAGTCTCTAGTTTGTGCAATAATCTCGATAGGTGACCTATCATTTCTATGGAGAGATAGCAAACCATATTGGGAAACCCTGCAATAAAATCCTTTCTTTCTCTTTGAACGAACTAATTCTATAAATTCCAATATTTTTAGATGTTGGTAGATATTCTACAAATCGAATGATCGCACTCAAGATGTTGAGGTTATGTATGATATAATATCAGCTAGTAATCATCCTATTATCTTATTGTTGTTTATTGCGCTGTTTTCTCTCAGACTTATCATGATTTGTCTGGGTTTTTTTTTAAACTCGTCAATTTATTTTCTTATATCTCTCTTTTTATGTCTCTCTTTCTCTCGTTCCTGCTTATTTATCATCATTAACCGCTTTGTCTCAGGAGACAATATGTTTTTTTTTATTATCTAGTTTGTTCTGTGCTGAATCACAATGTCTGATGTGTCTGTAATGGCCTTTTCCGGAGTGGCAATCATTGACACAGTTGCCACAAGGGAAACTAGAGATTGGAGCTGATCCAGAAGATGATCTCTATGCACTCATTTTGCCTCCATATGTGATAATGCGTCTCGTCTTTTCTTTTTTAGCCATAACCCTCATTGCCTCTAGCCATGCATGTCCCTTTACATAATTCTAGTAATTGTCTATGATTTGCTTGCAAACGTTGTGTACTGTTCTTCTTTGTTATGCAGAAATACAGCGACAGTAAGTAATAACGCAGACATTGTACAATTGCGAGAATTGATAATACACCTGTGTCGCTATTCTTAGAAAATCTAGAAATAGACACCAAAGAGTCACGCTGTACAGGGAACACCTAAGATATAAGATTATCTCCCTCTGTTGACACTAGTCAGATCTGACAGCATCCCTATAACAAATCAGATGTGATACCATACTACAGTATAACTACAGATGTGATACCATGCTACAGTATAACTACAGATGTGATACCATGCTACAGCAGAACTACAGATGTGATACCATGCTACAGTATAACTACAGATGTGATACCATACTACAGTATAACTACATATGTGATACCATGCTACAGTATAACTCAGAGTACCATACTAGTATAACACAGATTGATACCATACTACAGTATAACTACAGATGTGATACCATTATACACAGATGATACATGTACATAACTACAGATATGATCTACAGATACACAATCTGATCTCTAGTAACAGATGGATAATGCTACAGATAACTGATCTAACCATGTCATATAACCAGATTATACACTACAGATACAGTTTGATACCATACTACAGTATAACTACAGATGTGATACCATACTACAGAAAAATAGTAATACTCATATACTAGATGTGATACCATACTACAGTATAACTACAGATGTGATACCATGCTACAGTATACTCCAGATGTGGTAGTTTAGAAATTAAATGTTTTTCAGTTTATAAGACCTTACAGTTACCCGTTTGCAGAAATGTGTATCCTGTTGGATAATATGCATACACTTTGGCCGAAATTCATACATTATGTAGGGCGTAACGTGTCCGTATCGTACTTGCGTTCTCGGCGTAAACCCTACAGATCGCAAAAAGTAGTTATCTTGATTAATAAGAACAAATCAATGTTTTCTACTACAGAATCAGTCAGGCAGTCAATGTTTTCTACTACAGAATCAGTCAGGCAGTCAATGTTTTTGACTCAGATAAGTCAGAGTAATTTGCTTTTGACAGTATAAATGTCTGAAGAAGAGAGAAGATGTGGACTGACATCATGGTGAAAAAGTCGGGAAACAAGAGAGAATGAGGGTGCATTGTCGAAAAAGACAGAAGAGAGAAGATGGTGGATGGTCTGACATCATGGTTCGACAAAAGATCGTGGAAGACAGAGAGAAGATGGGATGGTCGATGGTCTGACATCGATGAGTTCTAAACAAAGATCTGATAGACGGAGGAAGAGATATTAATGGTCTGAAAATCATGGTTCGACAAAGAGTCTCATTGAGTCGAAGAAATTACGTAGGATTCTGAATCATGTAAGCTTCACACCAAACCCATTCCTACCTAAGCGAAGTATAGTATTGTTTCAGCGATAGTTGACATCATGTATGTCAGCCCGATAGTATAGAGTCAGCGAGATAGATTGTTTGTCCGATATCATGTATGTTTCGACCGATAGTATAGTATTGTTCAGCCGATAGTATAGATTGTTAGTCGATGTATGCATTGTTCAACGATAGATAGTATTGCAGCCGATAGTAAGTATTGTTTCAGTGGATATTTAATCATGTTTCGACGAAATAGTATTTCAGTCCGATAGTATAGTATTGTTCAACGATAGTATAGTATTGTTTCAGTCCGATAGTATATCATTGTTCAGACCGATAGTATAGTATTGTTTCAGTCGATGAGTATAGATGTGTTTAGTCGTGTATAGTATTGTTTCAGCCATAAAGTATGTTTAAGCCGATAGATAGATTGTTTCGCTGACAGTCATAGTATTGTTTCAGCATAGTAAGTATTGTTTCAGCGATAGTATAGTATGCAGCCGATAGTATAGTATGTTTCAGTCGAAGTATAGTATTGTTCGGATAGTATAGTATTGTCAGCCGATAGTATAGTATGTTTCGTGACATCAGTGTGTTCGACATATAAGATTGTTTCGTGAGTATAGCATTGTTTCAGTCGATAGATAGTATTGTTTCAGATAGTATAGTATTTTCACAAGATAGTAAGTATTCAGCCGATAGATAGTATTGTTTGTCGATAGAAGTATTGTTCAGCGATAAAGAATGTAGCGATAGTAAGTATTGTTCAGCGATAGTATGGTATTGTTGTCGATGTATATCATGGTTTCGTCAAGTATAGTATTGTTACGTCGATATGATAATTGTTTCATCTGATAGATAGTATGTCAGTCCGATAGATGTATTGTTTCAGTCCGATAGTATGATTGTTTCAGTCCGATAGTATGTATTTTTCCAGCGATAGTATAGTATTGTTTCAAGATAGATATATGTTTCAGCGATAGTATGTATTGTTTCAAGTCCGATAGTATAGTATTGTTTCAACCCGATAGTATAGTATTGTTTCAGCCTGATAGTATAGTATTGTTTCAGCCCGATAGTATAGTATTGTTTCAGCCGATAGTATAGTATTGTTTCAGCCCGATAGTATAGTATTGTTTCAGCCCGATAGTATAGTATTGTTTCAGTCCGATAGTATAGTATTGTTTCAGTCCGATAGTATAGTATTGTTTCAGTCCGATAGTATAGTATTGTTTCAGCCCGATAGTATAGTATTGTTTCAGTCCGATAGTATAGTATTGTTTCAGTCCGATAGTATAGTATTGTTTCAGTCCGATAGTATAGTATTGTTTCAGTCCGATAGTATAGTATTGTTTCAGCCCGATAGTATAGTATTGTTTCAGCCCGATAGTATAGTATTGTTTCAGCCCGATAGTATAGTATTGTTTCAGTCCGATAGTATAGTATTGTTTCAGTCCGATAGTATAGTATTGTTTCAGCCCGATAGTATAGTATTGTTTCAGCCGATAGTATAGTATTGTTTCAGCCCGATAGTATAGTATTGTTTCAGTCCGATAGTATAGTATTGTTTCAGCCCGATAGTATAGTATTGTTTCAGTCCGATAGTATAGTATTGTTTCAGCCCGATAGTATAGTATTGTTTCAGTCCGATAGTATAGTATTGTTTCAGCCAGATAGTATATATGTTTCAACCGATAGTATAGTATTGTTTCAGCCGATGTAAGTATGTTCAGCGATAGTAGTATTGTTTCAGTCCGATAGTATAGTATTGTTTCAGTCCGATAGTATAGTATTGTTTCAACCCGATAGTATAGTATTGTTTCAGTCCGATAGTATAGTATTGTTTCAGTCCGATAATATAGTATTGTTTCACGATAGTATGATTGTTTCAGCCGATAGTATAGTATTGTTTCGCATAGTATAGTATTGTTTCACCGATAGTATAGTTTGTTTCAGCCTGATAGTATAGTATTTCAGCGATAGTAGTATTGTTTCAGTCGATAGTATAAATTGTTTCAGCCCGATAGTATAGTATTGTTTCAACCGATAGATATTGTTTCAGTCGTAGTATAGTATTGTTTCAGTCCGATATATAGATTTTCACGATAGTATAGTATTGTTCACCGATAGTATAGTATTGTTTCAGCCCGATAGTATAGTATTGTTTCAGTCCGATGTATAGAATTGTTTCAGCCGATATATGTATTGTTTCACGATAGTATAGTATTGTTTCAGTCCGATAGTATGTATTGTTTCAGCGATAGTATAGTATTGTTTATCCGATAGATGTATTGTTTCAGCGATAGTATAGTATTCAGCGATATATAGTATTGTTTCAGTCCGATAGATTATTGTTTAGCCGATAGATAGTATTGTTTCAGTCCGATAGTATAGTATTTCAGTCCGATAGTATAGTATTGTTTCAGTCCGATGATAGTATTGTTTCAGCCGATAGTATAATTGTACTGTTACATCGCCCATGTTGCCGGTCCTCGGGGTAGCAAGAATAGGCTGTGACCTACAAAGCATGTCGTAAGAGGCGACTGAGGTAGGGGCCAAGGGAAGCTATTCTAGTAAATAAATAGCATCGCAGAAGTCGGATGTGCTGACCTACTTGTAGGCGCATAACTGGCACAGCGTACAATCGCTCTTAGGCTCAGATCACATACAAACCACAAAGAGTGGTTAATAAGTTTTTTGTTTATTTTCAATTCAGAGTTTCTAATATAGAATCAGTCAACAAACTCAGAGGAAAGAACTAAGCAGACACCAGTAGAGAAAGAACTAAGCAGATACTAGTAGAGAAAGAACTAAGCAGATACTAGTAGAGAAAGAACTAAGCAGATACCAGTGGAGAAAGAACTAAGCAGACACCATGTAGAGAAAGACTAAGCCAGATATCCAGTAGAGAAAGAACTAAGCAGATACTAGTAGAGAAAGAACTAGCAGATACCATAGAAAAAGAACTAAGTTGTATACAGTAGAAAAGAACTAAGCTATACCAGTGAGAAAGAACTAACAGATACCAGTGGAGAAAGAACTAAGCAGATACCAGTGAGAAAGAACTAAGCAGATACCAGTGGAGAAAGAACTAAGCAGATACCAGTGGAGAAAGAACTACAGATACCAGTGGAGAAAGACTAAGCAGATACCAGTGTAGAAAGAACTAGCAGATACCAGTGAGAAAGAACTAAGCAGATACCAGTAGAGAAAGAACTAAGCAGATACCAGTGGAGAAAGTACTAAGCAGATACCAGTAGAGAAAGAGCTAAGGAAGAGACGCTGGCGATGGATAGTACACACATTGAGATGACCGACCGGAAGCATTGCAAGACCGGCAATATTTTGGAACCCACAGGGAAAGAGTAGTAGGGGAAGGCATAGACAGACTTTTAGAAAAGAGCTGGAGGCTGATATAAAAGGATAGGTAAAACATGGACAGAATTGGAAGGGATGGCAGGAGAGAGGAAGAATTGTGTTGAAGACCTGTACTCCGTTCGGAGTTGTAATGTCAAAAAGAAGAGGTTAACAAGTTCTCGTTATGGAGTGTTCATAGTAGAAAGAAAAAGAATAATGTTAAATAGAAAAAGAATAATGTTAAATAGAAAAAGAATAATGTTAAATAGAAAAACAAACCTACAGAAATAAGTTGCTGATTTGATTTATTACAATTGAAACTCCACTTTCTAGTACCACTGATACTGTGTTAGGTAGATTTAAGTATAATATCATATATTATTATTGCTCATATGGTATGTATTCTGAACTCATTTATACGGAAGAGAAACAAAACTAGATAAATCTATCACTAACCATCAGTCTGTCCAAGATGAAGAAGACATTAAATAAAAGCCATTGAAATAAAAATAAACATTATCACATGACTTTGAACTACAAAACATGAAGAAGGAGAAGATGTAAGCTTGAGTTGTTCAAGATCTTTGAAGTGAAATTGAAAAAAACAAAATGTACATGTAAATCAAAGGCATTGTTTATTCAGCTTCGTGTATGTACATACGTACGACTGCTAATCCTGACTACGAGTAAATGACATATTCTTCTCTCGTGATGTTCGCAACATTACTTTGATCACATGACTCTATTAGATTTCTGTATTACAAGGCTAGTTTTTCATGTGGCTTTCATATATTGCGATCATCATCATTGGCCTCTTTGTCTCAGGAGACAATAGGTGTTGCGTCACGTAGTATGTTCTGTGCTGCTCAGAGACAATAGGTGTTGCGTCACGGAGTATGTTCTGTGCTGAATCACAACGTTTCATGTGGCTGTAATGGTCTATTCTGGAGTGGCAATCCTTGCCACAGTTGCTGCAGGTAAAACTGGAAACTAGAGCCGATGCATGGGATGTTCTCTCTGCTCTCTGTGCTCTCTTTGCCTCCACATGTGATGTTGTTTTTCTTCTTTTCTTTTGAGCCGCCCCTCACTGCCGCTCGCCATGCTTGCCTGTCTTTGGCCAGCCGCTCCCAGTGTTTTTGTCTATGCCGCATGAAGTTAGATCACGCTTGCAGGTGTCAATGAAGCGTAATAATGGGCGCCCATGCTGTCTAGCACCAGATGCGAGTTGACCATATAGAATGTTCTTTGGGATTCTATCATCGCTCATACGGCACACGTGTCCCAGCCATCTGAGACGTCGCTGACTCAGTAAAATGTGCATGCTTGGAATGCCAGCACTTTTCAGGACTTCTATATTGGAGATGTGATCTTGCCATCGGATGTTGTATATTCGCCTGAGACAGCGCATGTGGAAGGTGTTGAGGCGATGTTCTTGTCTAGCATATGTGGTCCATGTCTCACTACCATACAGCAGAGTGCTGAGAACACAAGCTTTATATACTTGTGTCTTGGTGTTTCTTGTGAGTGCCCTGTTTTCCCATCACGCTTTGCTTAATTTAAACATAGCAGTGGAGGCCTTCCCAATGCGACTACTAATTTCATCATCGAGGGAGAGGTTGCTGCTGATGACAGAACCAAGGTATGTAAAGGTGTTGACTACTTCAAGCGTATGACTGCCAATGTTGATAGATGGGGCTCTGCTAATATCCTGGAACATTATTTTGTTTTCTTCAGGCTGATGGTGAAGCCGAATTCATTTGATGCTGCAGCAAATCTGTCCATGAGGTGTTGTAGCCCTTCTTCTGTGTGTGATGTTAATGCTGCATCATCGGCAAACAGAAGTATATATATATATATATATATATATATATTAATGTGAATACTTTTGTCTTTACAGACGGTCAATTGGCAAATGTTTCACTGTGACAACTTCTGAGTTTTTGCTTTTCTCTCTTTCAGCTCCTAGATACGTTTCTTTTCAAGGACTGCGCCTCTGCGCAATATCGCTTTCAACACAACTCTGTCATCAGGTAGTGTTTCCCATGTGCTGGGACCTGTAGAAAAGTGCTTCATTGAGACCTTGCAGACATCTTTATATCTGAGCAGTGGTCTGTCCTGATGCCCCTTCCCCTTCCAAAGTTCACAGAACAACATTTGTTTTGGTATGCGGCAAGTTTCCATTCTTCTCACTACTCGTCCACTGCTGAGTATGCCCAAGATGGAAGAAACGTTTGCACGTTGCAGTACTTCAGAGTTGGTTATCTTGGCGTACTGTCACAAGACGACCACAATTGGACTCTCTATAACAGAGAGACCATGCAGTCACACTTGAAACAAGTTCAATGATTTCAATTTCAGTAGGAACATAAAACTAATTCATTAGAAGACACTGGTACTTCCTGCACTTGATTTCCTGGTCTCCCGTCAACTCCCCTTATTAATATCTATCACTATACTACTAGAACACACTAATGATGAACACATCAGTGATAAATTTGAATAACTATAGATTAAAGTTGATCTAACGTTCTATACAATAACCACATGTTCAACATTGGAAATGACTTATATAAAATTGCATGATGAATACTTTACCCAGTGGCATTATGTCTTTTATTTCTAGTCTAAATCACACTATCTATAATAATAGCAGTCTATCGCTAGCGATGATGACAACAGTCTCAGACGTGTGCTGCTGCACCTCTCTGGTGTGTGCGAAGGTGACGGAAAACTTTACCCAATGGCCTTACTTCTTGTATTTCTAGTTTAAATCACGCAGTCTAGCTATACTAGTTCAAGGTTCATCTTACCGTAACCATCTAGATGTCTGGTCTTTTGATAGACTGATAATTTTAGGCTGAACACAGCATAAGTCAACTGGCAGTTCGAATTTGCTCCCAGCAAATTTCTGGAATAAAAAGATCTGGTCTTCGATGGCTCTGGTCTTCTGTAGTCCTTGACTTATAGAGCGTGACTTTGCTCTAAAGGGTCCTCTTAGTTTCTTCTAGAATTTAATAGCTTGATTACTTTTAATAAGTACTTGAGGGTCGCTCAACACGACTCTGTGATTTGGTATCTTTAATAATTCTCTCTGTCTTTCGGAACATGTTCGTTCAATAGCAAGTGTGTAGTGCTTCAGGAACACGTTAGTTCAATAGCAAGTGTGTAGTGCTTCAGGAACACGTTAGTTCAATAGCAAGTGTGTAGTGCTTCAGGAACACGTTAGTTCAATAAACAAGTGTGTAGTGCTTCAGGAACACGTTAGTTCAATAGCAGTGTGTAGTGCTCAGCAGTAGTTCAATAAAGTGTAGTGCTTCAGAACACGTTAGTTCAATAGCAAGTGTGTAGTGCTTCAGGAACACGTTAGTTCAATAGCAAGTGTGTAGTGCTTCAGGAACACGTTAGTTCAATAGCAAGTGTGTAGTGCTTCAAGAACACGTTAGTTCAATAGCAAGTGTGTAGTGCTTCAGGAACACGTTAGTTCAATAGCAAGTTGTAGTGCTTCAGAACACGTTAGTTCAATACCAAGTGTGTAGTGCTTCTCTCTTCATCTCTTATCTAATGGTGTCTGTATTCTAGTTAGTTTTTTAATAGTTGTGACCGGAACCTGGGGATATCATGTTAAGCGTTACAATTGTGTCAATCATACCTTTAAATCGACGTAAAACTTGTTTGTGTCGAATTCCAAAGTCCTCATAGTGTGTATACTTTAGTTTACGATTACGGTGTTCACATTCACTAAAAAACGTGTCTGCCCCTTTTTGTCCACGTCTGGGTTACTCACGACCTTGGTTCAAATCTCCTCTATAACTCTGGTCCCTTTTTGTGACCGGAACTAGCCTAACTCTGTCACAGTAGCACCTGATGTTCATAATCTTGAGAAGACATCGAAAGTGAAAGATGTTAAGTTTCCTCTCTGAGCTTGAATAGGTTGTCCATGTTTCTAAGCCATATAGTAAAGAACTAATTACACAAGCTCGATATATTTGAATCTTCGTCTGTAGTGTTAGTTTTGTGTTGTCCCACGCTCGCTTTGATAATTTGGCGAATGTAGTAGCCGCGCTACCTATACAAGCGTTGATTTCTTCATCAAAAGAAAAGCTGGCAGTGACCATGGACCCAAGATAGCAAAATGTGTGAACTGGTGTTAGATGGTTACCATTTAAAATGATATTTGTTGTGTTATCTCCTGATATAAAACAAACTGTTTTCATGATAAATTCACAATCAATGAATGTATTTTCTATGCTTCTCTCAATGTTATACTAACATTGTCAGAATTTTAACAATACATTTATATTCTATTCATTTTATAAATGTATTTTCTATATTATATTAACTTTATTAACTAGTTATTTCTATATTATATTAGCCTTGTTAACCTCGTTATTTCTATATTATATTATCCTTGTTAACCTCGTTATTTCTATATTATATTATCCTTGTTAACCTCGTTATTTCTATATTATATTAACCTTGTTAACCTCGTTATTTCTATATTATATTAGCCTTGTTAACCTCGTTATTTCTATATTATTTAGCCTTATTAACCTATTTTGTTCTAAGTTATAGTAACATTGTTAATCGTTATTTCTACTATATTAACATGTTATTTAGTCAATTGTTAATGTATATTTCTATATGTGTAACAATAGTCAGTTTGTTGTGTATTTTTTAATGTTGACAGCAAGATTTGACGAATATCTGAACGTAAAATCTGTACGAGGAATAGCTATGAAACAGTGCAAGGCTCATGAAGTGACAATTGTAATGGGTGACTTCAATGCTAAGGTAGGCTCTGAAAAGGTAGACGAGACAACTGGAGGATATGCCTAGGAGAGAAAAACGATAAGGGGAACACACTTATAGAATGGGCAACAATAAACAACATGATAATTGGCAACACTTGGTTTAAACATCATCCGAGAAGACTATGGACATGGAGAAGTACAGATAACAACACACACAATCAAATTGATTTTATTATGGTAAATAAACGATTTCGAAATGGACTGCTAACTGTAAAAACAAGACCAGGCGCAGATTGCGACAGTGACCATACACTACTGATAGGAAAAGTAAAAATAAAACTGAAGAAGATAAAGAGGGGCACAAGAAACATCATATCGAACTCCTCAAAACTCAAGACTGACACAAAAGTGAAAGACTCATTTAAACGCATTATACAAAACATGGGCACTGACAAAAGAACAAGAAAGGAAAATTACCACATGCGAAATGAGATGCCTGAGGAAAGCAGTAAATAAAACAAGAAGAGACCATATAAGAAATGAGGAAATTAGAAGAACAGTCGGAACAACACCTGCTATTAGATTTATTGAAAAACAGAGACTCAAATGGTTTGGCCACTTGGTCAGAATGAACCGAATACACCAGTTGCAAGAGCGTACAACCTGAAAATGGAATCATCAAGAGGAAAGGGCAGACCAAGAAAAAGATGGGTTGATGGAGTTACAGATATCTTAAAACTCCACAATACCACACCATATCAAGCGACCGAGCGTGCATTATCTCGGAAACCGATCATCAGTTAAACCTGCTACGCCTAGCGGCAAAAAAGCAGAGAAGGACAAAAGAAAGAAAGATACAAAACAGATATAAGCTATGGAAAAATAGAAACAATAGAAGAACAATGGCAGATGCTTAAAGAATCAATCCAACAAACGTCAAAGGAACTAACCCCAACAACATGTCAACGGATCAAAAAGAAATGGATGACGGAAGACATTCTGGAATTAATGGAAAATAGAAGGAAAAACAAACAGAATAAAGCAGAATACGATCGAATCAATAAAGAGATAAGACAAAAATGTAAAACAGCAAAAGAAGAGTGGTTAAATGAAAAATGCAAACAGATCGAAACAGAACACAAAGAAGATCCCAAATCAATATACGAAAACGTAGACGATTTACTTGGCAGACGTAAACGTACAACTACTGGATGTTTAAAATCAAAACAGGGAGATATCCTGATGGAAACAGACAAGAAAATAGAGAGATGGACAGAATACATTAAGGACTTATACAGTGATAACAGACAAGAAATAAACATCAATTCATCAAACTCATGAAGACCACAAATACTTCCATCAGAAGTCATCAACGCCATAAGACACACGAAAAAGCAAAACCCCAGACTAGACAATATAACAACAGAGGAAATAGAAGCAACAGGCGAATTGGGCGTAGGCGTTTTAACAAAATTATTCAATGACATCTACAACACTGGATATGTATCCAAAGATTTACGACAATCCATTTTTTTAACACTACCAAAGAAAGCAGGAACGATAGAATGCGAAGAAAACCGCACAATCAGCCTCATGAGTAGAATAGCTCAAACGAAAGCAGCTTTTATGAAAATGAAGAACACACTATGCGTGAACTCACTACCAATGACATTGCGAAAACGAGTACTCCAATGCTATATTGAACCAATACTTAGGTATAGCAGCGAATCATGGACAATGAACAAACAATCAATACGATCATTGGAAGCCACAGAGATGTGGTTTTACAGAAGAATGTTGAGAATTCCATGGACAGCAAAGAAAACAAATGTGGAGGTTTTAAATCAGGTCTGCACACAAAAAACCTTATCAAAAGAATAAGAATCCGACAATCAAGGTTCTTCGGGCATATAATGCGAAGGAAGGTTTAGAACATTTGGTGACTACAGGTAAATTCAGGGAAGGAGAGATCGTGGAAGACAGAGGGAGAAGATGTTGGATGGCCTGACATCATGGTTCGACAAAATATCGACGTCAGAACTGATTACATGCACCAAGCAAAGAGAGTTGTGGAGAGACACGATCGCCTACACCGACATGCATGGCACTTGATTGAGTAAAGGTGGTCGGTGTAATGTTGAACACATCATCCGTCGTGTGCCGACGGTCAATGAAAAATACGAATCTAATACTGTATTACTATACATACCTCGAGATGTGATTGGATTCCATTTCTTCTTTTACTTGTAAACAAATCCAAGATATTATAACCCATTGACATCAACATAATTTCAACTAAACATTTGCAATATCAACATAATTTCAACTAAACATTTCCAATATCAACATAATTTAAACTAAACATCTACAATATCAACATAATTTAAACTAAACATTTGCAATATCAACATAATTTAAACTAAACATTTGCAATATCAACATAATTTCAACTAAACATGTACAATATCAACACAGTTTAAACTAAACATTTACAATATCAACACAGTTATATCATTCATTCCTACATACCTAATAATATATCATTCATTCCCGTGACACTACCTAATAATATATCATTCATTCCCGTGACACTACCTAATAATATATCATTCATTCCCGTGACACTACCTAATAATATATCATTCATTCCCGTGACACTACCTAATAATATATCATTCATTCCCGTGACACTACCTAATAATATATCATTCATTCCAGTGACACTATTCTAATAATAATCATTCATTCCCGTGACACTAACTAATAATATATCATTCACTCCCGTAACTACCTAATAATATAATCATTCATTCACACTACCAATAATATATCATTCATTCCCGTGACACTACCTAATAATATATCATTCATTCCCGTGTGACACTACCTAATAATATATCATTCATTCCCGTGACACTACCTAATAATATATCATTCATTCCCGTGACACTACCTAATAATATATCATTCATTCCCGTGACACTATCTAATAGTATATCATTCATTCCCGTGACACTACCTAATAATAATATATATCATTCATTCCCGTGACACTACCTAATAATATAATCATTCATTCCCGTGACACTACCTAATAATATATCATTTATTCCCGTGACACTACCTAATAATATATCATTCATTCCCGTGACACTACACCTAATAATATATCATTCATTCCCGTGACACTACCTAATAATATATCATTCATTCCCGTGACACTACCTAATAATATATCATTCATTCCCGTGACACTATTTAATAATATATCATTCATTCCCGTGACACTACCTAATAATAATATCATTCATTCCCGTGACACTACCTAATAATATAATCATTCATTCCCGTGACACTACCTAATAATATAATCATTCATTCCCGTGACACTACCTAATAATATATCATTCATTCCCGTGACACTACCTAATAATATATCATTCATTCCCGTGACACTACCTAATAATATATCATTCTATCTATGTTCTCTTCGTGTTAAGTTTGACACAGAAAGTTTCTACAAGAGAGTTCCATTGTTGTCGTCCCGTCGTGTTTCTACAAATTGTTTTCCATGCCAGGTCTCCATCATTCAACTTTGTTTGCATAGTTCTTCTCCATGTGACCTTGAAAGTCCAGACCTTGTTTACTATGTTATGTTCGTTGAAGAGATGTATTAGCCAATATGTCGTATTGTCTAATACATGGTGCCATCCTGTTATACGATATACATGCTTAAACCATCTCCATATTTGTCTTGTAATGATGGTATAAATCAACGGTTCTCAAACTTGTATCCGTGGACTCCAGGTGGTTCGTGAGGTACTCACTGTGGATCCTCAAGCGCTTGAAGAAATATTATGATCTTTGACATTTCAAACAGAAAACTAAATGTTAAAAACATGTATAAAAACATGTATAAAACATGTATAAAAACATGTATAAAAACATGTATAAAAACATGTATAAAAACATGTATAAAACATGTATAAAAACATGTATAAAAACATTGGTCAAATTAGTTTGGCTACTGAAATCAGAGAATCCTGACCAGACTGTAGTCTGAATGTCCGACAGACAAAATGAAAGAACATTAAGTTATGCAGTCTGAAAGTGGATCAGCTTGACTGTTAGTGTGGTGTAATAATAACTCAATCGCTAGAAGAATGAAATTTAAGTAAATAATTGGGTGAAAAAATAATGTGAAAGATAGGATAAATAATGTTGGCGTGCATTGAATTTTGCTACAATACATTGTGGCTGAACTTCAGGATGGATCGCTGGCTGACATTGAAACGTAAATGTACTGATGATGCTAATGATGGCGCATCTTGCTCAAGGCTAAAGGAAACCTCTTCCTGTTTATTAAAATGTTAAATTGCAGACATTTTTTAAATATTATAAATCACAGATAATTAATTCCTGTCCATTTTCATATATAGAAGCTGTTGGGGATCCGCGGCAGCAAAATGTATTTCAAAGGATTTAAACAAAGGGTTTTAAAGACGACCGATTGACTTCATTGCACCGGGTTTTACCCCATATGACTCGGTCCCTCTCCGCAGAAATGGTACGCCACCTGCCGAGAAGGTCACACCTGCGAGTATCCGACAACAGTCCTAGGGGTCTTTGGAAAAACTGCACTCGTGAACAGAAGGCCGCGGTCCGGATTCGAACCACGACCTTCGACTCGCAAGGCAAAGGCCTTAACCACTCAGCCCCAGAGATCCCGATTTAAAAGGAGGTCCACGGTAATACAAAGTTTGGGAACCGCTGGTCTAAATAATACACTTTCTACATTTTAAAAGCTCTTCATTTGCTATCGAACTTGGCCAGAAAATGTGCAAGATTCTTCTTAAACATTTATTAACAAATTTGTCCAACTTGTGTATCATTTTTTGGGTTTATATTCTTCTCGAACGCTCCATATCGACCACTTGCTAAACCACTCTTTGTGATTTGTATGTGATCTGAGCCTAAGGGAAATTGTACGTTGTGCCAGTTGTGCACTTACAAGTAGTCCAGCACATCTTATTTCTGCAATGCTTTTTTTACTAGGGTGGCTTTTCTAGGCCTCTACGGTGGGCGCCTTTTATTACATGCCTTGTAGGTTACGGGCCCCGGCAACACATGGGCCATTTGTGTATGATATTGTGGGTCATTTCCCAGCATTCACTACAGTATAATAACACTCCCGAGACACTTCTTCTGTATATTTTAAGTTTTGTTTTAGAATTTAATCCTTAATTGGTTATTGCGTGACTTTAATACATAATTTCACTTATTGACATCAAACATGAGAGCTTCATTAGCGTAGTTGTTAGTGAACTTGCTTCTTAAGCTAGTGGTCCGAGTGGAATTTCACTGTGGGCGTGGAATATTTTTCCGACCGTATCGGCTCTCAGGTCGACCTCAAATGGGTACCAGGGAAAATACTGAGAAGTAACAGGCGGAGTGTGTGATGATGACCACATCACCCATATTGTGTCAACTGTCAATGAAAAATACGGTCTAACAACAATGAAACCGGAAGGTATAAATCAATTGTTCGAAAAGGAAATTCCAAAAATAAAACATACAAACTATATAGGCTATCTGAACTCTGTATGTAACCACCATTGCTTACCATTAATTCCAACATTCTTCTTGCTATTGTCTCACTCATTTCATTACCAAATTCATATTCAATATTTTCAATATTATTGCTATTTGCTATCTTGCAAAGAGAAAGAGAAAATGGAGGTATTTTACACATATAAAAATACACGAAGGGCTGGAGAAGACCATCATGAAGGGAAGCATAAAGGCAAAGAGAAAAAGAGGAAGACCACGGAAAGATGGATCCAGATGTAACTGATGGTTTGAGATGGCGGCTGCAGAGGAGAACTCTGGCCTATGAGAGAGGGAAATTCCGGAGGACTGTTGGGGTGGTAAAGTTCTGCTCATGACAAGCTATTTGATGATGATGATGCTACCTTGCTTGAATTACATTGGGAAACAAAGAATGAATTGTTCTGCCCACTTAATAAGAATACATCCAAACTCTACAGTATACAGTCTTCTACAACAGAACATCAGAAAAGAAGGCGAGAGGAAGACCAAGATAGATAGATGGCATAGCAGAATTCTGTCAAAAGCAAAATAACTATCACCCAAACCACAAGAATAGGCAAGAGAAAACATAAAACCTCGACACTGGTACAACAACCTGGTAGTACAGTGTGACGACATAAGAAGTAAACTACGAACTTGACAACAACCCAGAGCACAGTATGACGACATAAGAATAAACTACGACATTTGTACAACAACCCAGTAGCACAGTGTCACGACATAAGGTAAACTACGACACTGTACAACAACCCAGAGCACATTGTGACGACATAGTAAGAAACTAGACACTGTACAACAACCCGGTAGCACATTGTGACGACATAAGAAGTAAACTACGACACTTGACAACAACCCAGTAGCACAGTATGACGACATAAGAAGTAAACTACGACACTTGACAACAACCCAGTAGCACAGTATGACGACATAAGAAGTAAACTACGACACTGACAACAACCCGGTAGCTCAGTATGACGCATAAGAAGTAAACCTACGAACTTGACAACAACCCAGAGCACAGTGTCACGACATAAAAGCTAAACTACGACACTGTACAACAACCCGGTAGCACATTGTACGACATAAGAAGAAAACTACGACACGTACAACAACCTGTAGACAGTGGACGACATAAGAATTAAACTCGACACTGACAACAACCCGGTAGCACAGTGTACGACATAAGAATAAACTACGACACTTGACAACATCCCAGAGCACATTGCATGACGAAGAAGTAAACTCGACACTGGACAAAAACCCAGTAGCACAGTGTGACGACATAAGAAGTAAACCTCGACACTGGACAAAAACCCAGTAGCACAGTGTGACGACATAAGAAGTAAACTACGACACTTGACAACAACCCGGTAGCACAGTATGACGACATAAGAAGAAGAAAGAAGATTTATTTGCTATCTGACAATATCAAATTTACTTGATTAAAAATATATCGTGAGTTCAATGCCGGGCATACAATCATAAACATATCAGTTGAACATATAGTAATATAAATGTAAACATAAACAATCACGTAATACATCAATTCAGATATAATTTGAAGATATGAAGTATAGTTTGAGAGAAGATATATTGGAACAACATAGGCAGTCTGTCGAGTAAAGAGCATCATTAATCAATGAGAGAGTGTGGTAGAGTTTATGCTGAGTGGTAGGCATACAGAGAACAGCAATTACATGGAAATTCAATCAGAGATAGATTCAATACGGTCACGGTAAAAGAGGTGAAATTGAGATCAATTGTATTGTGTGAAGATCAATGTTTTTAAGTAATCAGAGATTCAGTAGAATCTCACATGATATTCTATATGGTCACCTGGCAACAGGTACTAAACAGCATAGGTGCACATTACTACACTTCATGGACACCTGCAAGCATGACATAACTTCATGCAGCATCGAAGATCGAAAATCGGGGCATATACTTTACAGGACTTGGCCATCAACAATTGTAAATGAGTCGTCGATTTTCAGGCACCATTTATACGTTCAGTAATGTACATTATTGAACGGAGATGTCTATTTTTATCGTTCACAAAAATCCAAGGGAACTAATTTGCTTCCAAATATGCCCGCTGCGGAATTTGTACTAGGTACTCTTGGGTTGCGATCGAGTCACTACAGACAGCATAGACAGCATAGACATCTTAGACAGATTACAGCATAGACAGCATAGACAGCATACAGCATAGACAGCATACAGCATAGACAGCTTACATCATAGACAGCATACATCATAGACAGCATAGACAGCATACAGCATAGACAGCATCAGTACAGACTTACAGCATAGACAGCTTACAGCATAGACAGCATACAGCATAGAGCAGCTTACAGCAAGACATCATACAGCATAGACAGCATAGACAGAATGCAGCATAGACAGCATACAGCATAGACAGCTTACAGCATACCGCATAGACGCATACGCATACAGCATAGACAGCATGCAGCATAGGCAGCATACAGCATAGACAGCATGACAGCTACAGCATAGACAGCATGCAGCATAGACAGCATACAGCATAGACAGCTTACAGCATAGACAGCATACAGCATAGACAGCATACAGCATAGACATACAATTTGAGCGGTTGATTAACATCAGCAACATTGGAACGGTAGTGAGGGATGACTCAAAAGAACATTAAAAACACCATGCTTATGCAGACAAAAGAGAGAGCAGAGAGAACATCCTATGTATCAGCTCTAGTCTCCAGTTTTACCTGCAGCAACTGTGGCAAGAATTGCCACTCCTGAATAGGCCATTACAGTCACAAGAAACGTTGTAATTCAGCGCAGAACAAACTGTGTGACGCAAAACCTATTGTTTCCTGAGACAAATACCAATGATGACTCAGTAGATAGGTGTCTCATCATTCATCAACAGTAAAATGCAGACAAACGGTAAGTGACCTCTGAATAGCACAAGATGTATAAAACACCGTGATCTCAAGAACAGTTGCACATATCCATCTCCTTCCAATAATTTCTTTAAAATACTCACTCTATTTTTGTCCTCTGTAAACCTGCTTTACTTCACTCTGTTTCTCTTCCCATACAACATGTCACTCAGTCTGTCTATTGATAACTCTACGATCCTATCGTCACGATATTCTGATCAATAAGTTCAATACGAACCTTCCCTGACAGATTCTACTTGTTGGAACATTGGTCTCTAATATAATATCTTCACTCGTCACCAAATTTCCTTCCTATCTGGTTTTCCTATCATCTAGGGATGTTATATGTTCTGTTCATTCAAGGAACATGTCCAGTCGACCAGAAAATTATTACTGACTGTTTCCAAGTGTAAACAGAGAAGTCTAAGCAATGTTGTTGTTCTTATGTCTCATGGTATCAAAATGCTAATTCGAACTGACAACTTCATTTGTTTATGTTTGGCTAGACTATAACTTTCAAATTAGGGTTAGAATTTAGGGTTATTGTGGGGTAGGATTATGGTTATGTTAGAGCTGGGTTAATGTTCGTTAGGTAAGGTTGGGATTAGGTTATTGTAGGGTAGGATTATGGTTATGTTAGAGCTGGGGGTTAATGTTCGGGTTAGGGTAAGGTTGGGATTAGGGTTATTGTAGGGGTAGGATTATGGTTATGTTAGAGCTGGGGTTAATGTTCAGTTAGGTAAGGTTGGGATTAGGTTATTGTAGGGTAGGATTATGGTTATGTTAGAGCTGTGGTTAATGTTCTAGGTAAGGTTGGGATTAGGGTTATTGTAGGGGTAGGATTATGGTTATGTTAGAGCTGTGGTTAATGTTCGGTAGGTAAGGTTGGGATTAGGGTTATTGTATGGGTAGGATTATGGTTATGTTAGAGCTGGGTTAATGTTCAGGTAAGGTTGGGATTAGGTTATTGTATGTAGGATTATGGTTTGTTAGAGCTGTGTTAATGTTCGGCTAGGTTGGGATTAGGTATTGTAGGTAGGAATTATGTTAGAGCTGTGGTTAATGTTCGTAGGTAAGGTTGGGATTAGGGTTATTGTAGGGGTAGGATTATGGTTATGTTAGAGCTGGGTTAATGTTCGGTTAGGGTGAGGTTGGGATTAGGGTAGGGTTAGGGCACGGTTAGGATACGAAATTTTGTTTTCGAAATGTCGTGTTAGTTATGTCTTGTCTCAAATGTCGTGTTAGTTATGTCTGTCTCAAATGTCGTGTTAGTTATGTCTTGTCTCAAATGTCGTGTTAGTTATGTCTTGTCTCAAATGTCGTGTTAATTATGTCTTGTCTCAAATGTCGTATTAGTTATGTCTTGTCTCAAATGTCGTGTTAGTTATATCTTGTCTGAAATGTCGTGTTAGTTATATCTTGTCTGAAATGTCGTTCCTATGGTTCAGTAAATCTACTCAGTAAATCTACTCAGTAAATCTACTCAGTAAATCTACTCAGTAAATCTACTCATTAAATGATAGCCATCTGTCGAGAGTGCTGTCTAAAGCACCCACTCCTTAGCTTTGGTAAGGATTATGAGTAAAGAAGTGTACAAAAATAGAACAGAAAAGACCAAGTAGGCGATGCTGGTTCATTGAAGACGATGTCGTTGTTTATCCAAATTGACTGATTATAACTATTTTTAATCGTCTTTTAGACACAGGTTGTTGCAATCTAACAATGTCTTGTTAGTAGTCACTGGTAGTTGAAATGTAAAAATGTCTTGTTAGTCACTGGTAGTTGAAATGTAAAAATGTCTTGTTAGTAGTCACTGGTAGTTGAAATGTAAAAATGTCTTGTTAGTAGTCACTGGTAGTTGAAATGTAAAAATGTCTTGTTAGTAGTCACTGGTAGTTGAAATGTAAAAATGTCTTGTTAGTAGTCACTGGTAGTTGAAATGTAAAAGATCTTGTTAGTAGTCACTGGTAGTTGAAATGTAAAAATGTCTTGTTAGTAGTCACTGGTAGTTGAAATTAAAAATGTCATGTTAGTAGTCATGGTAGTTGAAATGTAAAAATGTCTTGTTAGTCACTGGTAGTTGAAATGTAAAAATGTCTTGTTAGTAGTCACTGGTAGTTGAAATGTAAAAATGTCTTGTTAGTCACTGGTCAGTTGAAATGTAAAATGTCTTGTTAGTCACTGTAGTTGAAATTAAAAATGTCTTGTTAGTCACTGGTAGTTGAAATGTAAAAATGTCTTGTTAGTCACTGGTAGTTGAAATGTAAAAATGTCTTGTTAGTCACTGGTAGTTGAAATGTAAAAATGTCTTGTTAGTCACTGGTAGTTGAAATGTAAAAATGTCTTGTTAGTCACTGGTAGTTGAAATGTAAAAATGTCTTGTTAGTCACTGGTAGTTGAAATGTAAAAATGTCTTGTTAGTCACTGGTAGTTGAAATGTAAAAATGTCTTGTTAGTCACTGGTAGTTGAAATGTAAAAATGTTTTGACCAAAGCTACATTTATTCAACTGCCTAGATTATCGCATCCTCAGTGTCAAAACACAGCTAGATGAGTTTATGTGGCGTTCACTCTGAGTTTAATATGAACTCAAGAAACCAAGTCAAATTATAAGAAAGTTGATAACAAGTTAAAAATATTCTAACATCTAACAATACCGTATAAGATACAAAACGTGTTATGTCAGTCATTCTATAGGATTTCTCTCTCTCTTCGACCCCATTCTATAAGGATCTCTCTCTCCGCGATCCCAATCTATAAGGGTCTCTCTCTCCCTCCGGGATCCCATTCTATAACGATCTATATCTCTCCTCGCGATCCTATTCTATAAGGATCTTCTCTCTCTCCAGCGATCTCAATCTATAATGATCTCTCTCTCCCTAGCGCGATCCCATTCTATAAGGATCTATTTCTCTCTCCGCGATCCCATTCTAGAAGGATCTCTCTCTCTCTCCCGCGATCCCATTCTATAAGGATCTCTCTCTCTCTCCCGCGATCCCATTCTATAAGGATCTCTCTCTCTCTCCCTCCCGCGATCCCATTCTATAAGGATCTCTCTCTCTCTCCTCCCAGCGATCCCATTCTATAAGGATCTCTCTCTCTCTCCCTCCCGCGATCCCATTCTATAAAAATCTCTCTCTGTCTCCTCCCGCACTCCCATTCTATAAGGATCACTTTCCCCCTCCCAGCGATCCCATTCTATAAGGATTTGAGACTTGCAAAACAGATAGGAAGATAGCAAGTATGTTAAGTAGATTCGAGGCAGGACTTCTTGGAGGAATATTTGATTACACCTGGGAGGATACGATTAGCAAAATCAGACTTCATGAACTAACTTATTAAGAACATAACACATGATACAAAAAAGGCGATGGTTTGCATGTGCCTTCAGGATTA
This sequence comes from Arion vulgaris, assembly GCA_020796225.1. Lineage (NCBI taxonomy): Eukaryota > Metazoa > Mollusca > Gastropoda > Stylommatophora > Arionidae > Arion > Arion vulgaris. Next base: position 65,793,207 of record CM036760.1, read on the forward strand.
AAAACAAATGCGAACAAGATATGAAAGATAGTGGACACCTTAGGAGCTGAGGAGAACAATGGAGGGCTTTTACCATATGAAGTATAACTGGGCTTTTATCATATGAAGTAGAACTGGGCTTTTACCATATGAAGTAGAACTGGGCTTTTAACGTATGAAGTAGAACTGGACTTTTACCATATGAAGTAGAACTGGGCTTTTACCATATGAAGTAGAACTTTTGAAGTAGAACTAACTGACAGGAATAGCACTATGTTTAAAATAGAAAAGTCACAAGATCGAAATTAGCGGGCATTTTATGTCCCTGTCTTATGTGTGCTTTGCGCCCGCGTGCCTAGCGTGTTCGTAGCGCGTTGGACTACGGGTGACTAGTCCTCTGTAAGTGCGGGCTCAACTCCGCGGACTGGCAGAAAAGCTACAGGTTCCCCAGATTTACGGTGTTCGTGGCACCGAGCCGAAGGGTTACGATGTCCATTACACCGAGCCGAAGAGCTTTCAGCTCAAGTGCTTCTGGATCGGAAAAAAAAATGTGTGCTTTGCAGCGAGCGAGCAATGATGATGATTAATGATCTACTAATCTGAATCATTGAAGACCTGACCAAGACGATATACGGAAACCAACAAATTGAGGTGGTCAGACCGGATCAGATCTGGAGTAAACCGTGGTGAGGCTGCGGGGATACTTAATAAATGAGTATTTTGGGACATAATCAAGTATTTATGGTATCACATAAGCAAGAAAAATGAACAATTAATTCACACAACTAAAATAATATCGACGTTTCGACTTTGTCTTTTTTTCAAGGTCATAGACATACACAATACAGGAGAAGTGATGAAATCAGAGACATGTCTGGTCAGCCACTAGTGACAACTGTTATAAGAAAGAGAAGATGGAGACATGTTGTACACACCTTGAGGAGAAATGATCAACGAATATCAAAGCAGACATTGAAGTGGGATGCAAAGGGTTCAAGAAAGAGTGGTCGACCTAAGGAGACCCTGAAACGAACTTTGCTGAGAGAGGCAAGAAATATCGGTCTCAGTTTCATGGATGAGATTGAGCGAGTTGCCCAGGACAGAGCGGAATGGAGAAATTACTTGCAGGCCCTATGTAACGTATAACGGTACGAGATGAATTATTATTGCTATTATACATACACAATGAATACTCAATAACAAAATGACTAACACAGGGGATAACAGAAATTAGGTAGCAGTGAATAAATAACTAGACGATGCATGGAAACCTATACATCAAAGGTCGGATCAGATCAGTGATGAAGAAAACCGAATGGAGGCTGCGGTGATACTTAATAAATGGGCGCTTTAGAACAAAGAGGACACACGTCAACGTGTGTTTCAAATGACTATGTCTTTTGCTAACGTTTTGATAACATTTACTAACGTTACTTCATAATGATGGACTTTCTTGTAGGTCCCCCTTTTTCCTGTCCTTCGGATCTAAACTGTCTGTCTAGACCGGTCTGTAATGTCTGTCTTAACTATAGCAGACGTATTGTGTGTAAAGAGCGTGCCAAGTGAAGCGAGGTAATCTAGATTAATCTCGTGACTTGTCTTGAGCAGGAATATCCTCAAGTCTCGAGAGAATGTCTGACATCAATGGACGTTCAAATCAGAAAACAAAAACTTCAATCCCATCTCTCATGACAAATATTCTCATTTATTTTTTGTTGAAGAAACTGTCTTTTCCACACACACGAGACAATATATTTTAAACCCAGAACTAGTCTTTCATTTATCCTGCACATATTAGGATATCAGTGGCTGTTCTTGTCTTCTAGCTCAAAGCATAATATAGTTGCTATCAGTTGTATTCAGTTATCAGTTATATGAGGACTATCATCATATCATTCAAGACATGTTCATAATTGTTCCGATCTACGACTCAATAACTCCAGCAACGTTCAGCGGCTCAACAGGCCAGTTCGATGTTGATTAATCAATCCCTATGTTTTGATTGATTGATAGGACCATCATCATTGCACTTCGATGAGTAATCATGTGGGCTTCAATCTCAGCTGAATTGCACGAACTCCGTAGCACGGCGAGGGTTCCGATGTAATTTTGATCATGGTGCATACATGTTTGCAGGAATTTTATTTTAAATCTTTTCTAATCAATTTTGCCTGGGCAGCGGCTTTCCAGCCTGCTCTTCTCGATTATGAACAGTAAAAGGGCTCTTTTACGTGCTCAAATTGAACACGGGACCTACGTTTTATCGTCTGTCTTCAATAGGACTACTAACTTGATCTCACCTACACTGTGATCAGGAATCTCTGGAAAAATATTCAGATGACTCCACGAGGGAGCAAACCTGGTACCTTTAACACAAGAGACGAGCTTCTAAGAGGGGTCTATGTAGCCTAATCTCTATGCATATTTGGTTTGTTTTTCTTTACTTGTCGTTCTTAAGAGATGCACTTTGCCGGCGTAGCGCAGCTCGTACTAACTGTGACTAAGAGATATTGGTTAACGTATTGTCACTCTCTCTACCAACCAACACTTCTTCTTCTTCTTCGATCGCTCCATATCGACTACTTGTTAAACGATTATTTGTGATATGTTCATAGTTCATAGTTCATAAGGTACGGTTCCAACTTCACTGCAAGGCGTCACTCCCTATAATTGCTCCGTTCCTGTTCCAATGAATATCACACGAAATGCTAACACCTGTGAAAAGTTTCCTGTGGGAACTAATTCCAGAATGAAACAGCCGCGTACCGCCACAAAGCAACCTGCACTCGCATAAAGTGCATATGGCCGTCGCGAATGTAACAACACAAACTGTTCATCACTTGAATTGCAATTTTGTCGAAGGGACATCAATCGTGGCAAATCCAGCTTTCGCACTGCATATAACTGCATACGGCAGATTGAGCTTGTTCGTCATAACCACTGTCCGCATTTTCTGAATACACACAACAACACACGGTTGACACTGCAAAAGCATTCCATGAACAGTCACAGTCACAGCGTTGCTCAAGCACTAACTCAGTAGCTCGACAAATGAAACCGGAAAATATCCGATCTAACATGCGGGAATACGCTAGCAAAGTCGTGTTCAGAATCAAACCGTTCTGACTCTGAATGATCCTCCCGCATTCCGCCATTGTTGGCAGATTTGTGATCTGTTTGTGATATGAGCCAAGAGCAATTGTACGTGTTGTCCAGTTATGCTCTAAAAGTGGCCAGACATCCAATCTATGTGAAGCTGTTTATTTACTAGTATAACTTTTCTAGCTCCTACCTCAGTCGTCTATTACTACATGTCTTGTAGGTAGCAGTGTTACTATTCTTTGCTCCCCCTGCGAGCCCCGGCAACATACAGATGGGAATAATACAAATAACCAAACTCTTGCCGGTGCTTCGGAGATCGTGCTCTAAGGTGGATATGTTCCCGTGTGAGAAATAAATCCAAAAACACATAATTATTCACAGAAGCGAAATGATGAAGATTGTATCAATCAATGAATGAGGTCAATCAATCATGAGAGATTGTGGCTGTCACCAGGATAAATGATCAGCTCATGCCAACCTGAATAATCTCATCGTTCTCTCACAGAGGTAATCGTCCATCGATATATTTGGAACTGCCATTTCACAGAAAAAAATCACACTCGATAGATAACAAAATCAAGGAAAGGCAATGATAAAGAAATATGATATATATGAATGGATCGATCAGGTGTGAAATGTATCGATATGAATATGATATAGAGTTAATAATTTAGGTATATTGACGTCATCAGTTTATTTGTTTATCTGTGATTTATAGAGGGCAGCCACTTGGTGGAAGAAATGGATTCATGTGACATATTGTGACATAGACAGGCCAATTCTGGAATGAAAAATGAGACTGACAGGTCAATTGTTGGACATCTGAAAGAGATGGATCAATTAATGGACACATTGAGACCAGGCGGAAATATATTCTTGTGAATGTTGAGATAAATTATTTAATGTGCATGTTGTGATTGACATTTCAATTATAGAGCTTACTGAGACAGACAAATCAATGAGAGTCAAATCAATTCTGTTATGCAATGAGATAGACAAGTGAATTCTTTGATATGTTGAGATAGACAAGTGAATTCTTTGATATGTTGAGGTAGACAAGTGAATTCTTTGAAATGTTGAGATAGACAAGTGAACTCTTTGATATGTTGAGATAGACAAGTGAATTCTTTGATATTTTGAGATAGACAAGTGAATTCTTTGATATGTTGAGGTAGACAAGTGAATTCTTTGATATGTTGAGGTAGACAAGTGAATTGTTTTATATTGTGAGTTAAACAAGTGAATGTATTTATCCGTTGAGTTAGACAGATGAATTATTTTATACTTTGAGGCATACAGACAGGTGAATGAGGTAGACAGGTGAATTCTTAATATGTTGAGGTAGACAGGTGAATTCTTAATATGTTGAGGTAGACAGGTGAATTCTTAATATGTTGAGGTAGACAGGTGAAGTCTTAATATGTTGAGGTAGACAGGTGAATTATTAATATGTTGAGGTAGACAGGTGAATTGTTGATAGATTGTTTGATTGATAAGACCATCATCATTGCACTTCGGTGAGCAATCATGTGTACCCCGATCTCTTTCTTACATACGCAGATATCGGCTGCAGTGCACGAACTCCATCGCACCAACGAGGGTCCCTGATGCAATTTTGAAGATGGTGAAGATATTTTTGCAGGAATTCTATGTTTAATCTTTACAAATGAAGTTTGTCCGTGCAGCGGCTTTCCAGCCTGTTCTTCTCGATTTTGAACAACCAAGGGTACTTTTACGTGTTCAAATTGAACAATGGATCTACGTTTTATCGTCCGTCTCCGATAGGACTATCAACACGATCTCACCTACACTGAGATCAGGAATATCTTAACAAATATCCAAATGACTCTTCAACGGAGCGAGTCTGGTACATTTGGTACAAGAAACTAGCATATAATCTCTATGTCACAAAGTTCTCCAATGAATTATGTTTGGTACATTGAGACGGGCACATAATCTCTATGTCACAAAGTTCTCTAATGAATTATGTTTGGTACATTGAGACGGGCACATAATCTCTATGTCACAAAGTTCTCCAATGAATTATGTTTGGTACATTGAGACGGGCACATAATCTCTATGCCACAAAGTTCTCCAATGAATTATGTTTGGTACATTGAGACGGGCACATAATCTCTATGTCACAAAGTTCTCCAATGAATTATGTTTGGTACATTGAGACGGGCACATAATCTCTATGCCACAAAGTTCTCTAATGAATTATGTTTGGTACATTGAGACGGGCACATAATCTCTATGTCACAAAGTTCTCCAATGAATTATGTTTGGTACATTGAGACGGGCACATAATCTCTATGTCACAAAGTTCTCCAATGAATTATGTTTGGTACATTGAGACGGGCACATAATCTCTATGTCACAAAGTTCTCTAATGAATTATGTTTGGTACATTGAGACGGGCAGGTAAAGTCCAAATTAAATTGAGAAAATTGTTCCACATTTTTGAAAAAATTGTGAAAGTCAACTCAGCACTTGGACTTGTTGAGACAGTCTTGTCATGTCTTAAATGTGCACAATTAAGTAGACACATTTTCTTCTTTCCTACTTCAGCTTTCCGAGCCGCCGTTAAGATTACTACAGATACTTCCTGCATTTATTTACCTCTGTTTTAGTTTTCTTCCAAATTGTTGAGTTCCAGTATTTTAATGTGTACTTTAGTGCTATCCCTATATCGTTTTCTTGTCTCTTCTTTGCTTTCGTTCTTTGCTACCAATTTGATCATTCTTGTTGTGATGTATAATTGAACTTTGACAAGAACTACTATACGTTGCACCCCGGGTTCTTAGGTCCCAATTTGTGTATGATAGCATACATGTGTAGGGCAGGGCTTCCGAATTTTATCCTTCGGTCAATGTTTTGAGTCTGTCTCGTTGACAGTCACTCACCCACACTTTTCCTTCCTTCGTGTATTTATTGCTAACTATAATTTTTCGCCGCATGTTTCGGCTTTTTGATCTTCGCTACAGAGTAGTTTTCTTGTCTATCTCGTGGTCCCTTCTTCACCTTTTTGTATATACAATTTTACACTCTGCATTCTCTCTCATTCTGTCAAATGTCCCTAACCATCGTATTCTATTGAACTTCATGATGGTACTATTTAATGGGGATTTCAACTTTAAATATTCATTGTATGTTTCTTAATCTTCATTCTCCACAGTTTTCATCCTTGTTAGACCCTCTTTGTTTTGAAAGACCAGTAAAAACTTTGTAATTTATTTTGTTGCTCTCCAGGCTTCGTGTGCATATAGAACATGCGGTTTTTTTAATTGCAGTTTTGTGTACTGTGATCTTGGTGTTATATAATCGACTCTTGTCAAACGCTATCTTAGTTCCTGTTTGTATTCCCTGTAGACTTGATTTCTTCTCTGAATATGTGGAGATGAGAGGAAGACATAGAGGACAATAGGTACAAGATGTCATTGACGATCTCTCTCTTTCTCTCTATCTCTCTTGCGATCACCGCCCAGACCGATATACCAGATTTTCCCATAAATTATATTCATGTGGAAATCTCATTCATGCAGCCTTAGCATTGGTCTATTTTACGTCCCATCTTCAGCACCATTTGGAGCTCTGGGGCTTATCCTTCGGCAATGTGTCCGGTTTCAGCCAGCGTTTACTCGGTTCGCTCTCGTTCTGTAGCCATCTAGTGTTTTTTACAGTGTGGGGTAGCTAGTCCCACTCCAACCTCCTTTGTCGCCTCTTGCGACATGCGTGGCAGGTAACAGTGGTTCTATTCTTTAGACCACAATTTGGGCCCCGGTAACCACTCGGGAGATTGACGATCTGAGAATGACTGCTGCTGACGTCATTCAACTTGCACAGACTAGAGAGTTTTTGAGGACTGCTGTCATTAGGAGCCAGGTTCTGGAAGAGACAAGCTACTTAATGATGATGATGATTATGTTGGAGCGATTAAGAAACTGTCCTACCAAACGGTTAAAAAACAGATTTTGCTAACTGTTTATGTTAATTAAACAAAAATATTGGAAACTGTATATGTAGATCATTTTTGTAGCATGTGAAACCAAATAGAGAATGATGCATGGAGCGCGTGCATATGGACATCAAGTTGGCATTTAATCACAGTAACGTTTGACAGTGACGTAGTGCCATCACCTCTACACATGTCATATTGCTCTGAATCCCTGTAACAGTCAGTGTATATATCTGCGTCTAGACTGAGCATATATTTATCGTCAGGTTCAACGATTCTATTTAGATTGGAAGATGATGTTTCGGACAGAAAGTCAGCCATAACATGAATTACATCAAATTTTCTGTCAGTTACATGAGGTCTTGTATGATATGCACACTTAAATAAAAAGAATAAATTGATGGTATAATTTTTAGTTTTCATGCGTGCCAAAAAGCTGATACTATTCAAGAAAGCAAAGATTATTCAAATAAAATTATCCAAATTAAGGGAAACCGGTTGAGAAACTCCAGTAGATACAACAACCAACACAGAACAGGATTTGTTAGTCTATACACACTGAAATACATGCTTGGGAGGAAATCGAAGGAATTATGGACATGTCGTCCGACGTTTGATAGTTCTATCGTGATACCTTAGTCTGTTCCACCATCTTTGATAATTATATCACAGATACCTTAGTCTGTTCCACCATCTTTGATAATTATATCACAGATACCTTAGTCTGTCACTAGCGAAACACGTACAAACAAAGTACTATAGTTTTACAAAATACAGAAACAGTAACGATAAACAGCAACGTTTCGACCAAAAGGCCTTTATCAAGCAAACGACACAACAGGAGTGACGAATTATAGAGAACACTTATAAATGGACGATAACTGAAAAATGCAAATGTATCTAATGAACTGGGAATAAAAACGAATAACGAAATGAGTGCAACACAAAACTAGAAGTGGAAAAGAAGAGAAACAATATACAATCACGTGAAAATACAAATATATATATGAAGCAAATACACATATAGATTACAAGGCATGAGATGAGAAAGTACTAAGAAGCATAGGAATGTAATGCGTTGAGTCCAAGAGGTCGTAAGGTACCATATAACGAAATAAAACGGTTCTCCAGAGCAAATCGACTACGATCATCAGAGGAACATGATCGGATGGCTGTGACCTGGACATCGCAAGCTCCTGAATGGCCAGTATCATTGAAATGGGTAGCTACAGGGGTCACAGAGCATTGGCGTATATCGCGCAAGTGTTGGGCGAATCGGTCACTGAGTCTCCTGCCGGTTTCCCCAATATAGGCCTTGTTGCACTGCTTGCAGAAAATGGCATAGATAATATTACGGGACTCGCACGTGAAACTGTCTTCAATAACGAACGTGGCTTTTGGAAAAGACACAGTGCGGGTCTGTATTACATAAGCACACGTGTTGCAGCGCCGACGGCCACACTGGATGGTGCCAAAATGACTCTGGATATTAACTTTCCACCCTCATAGTTCCCTTGTGAAGAAAGTCTAATTCCGTCATCTCTCCATTCTTCAGTCTGATCCTGAGACACGTTCAATCTTCCAACACTATCCTTTGGTGGCGTACAGACGGGACAGAAGCCTTAAGGATATGTTGGTTTACATAACCTCAAGCCTAATATCCAGAGTCTTTTTGGCACCATCCAGTGTGGCCGTCGGCGCTGCAACACGTGTGCTTATGTAATACAGACCCGCACTGTGTCTTTTCCAAAAGCCACGTTCGTTATTGAAGACAGTTTCACGTGCGAGTCCGTAATATTATCTATGCCATTATCTGCAAGCGGTGCAACAAGGCCTATATTGGGAAACCGGCAGGAGACTCAGTGACCGATTCGGCCAACACTTGCGCGATATACGCCAATGCTCTGTGACCCCTGTAGCTACCCATTTCAATGATACTAGCCATTCAGGAGCTTGCGATGTCCAGGTCAAGCCATCCGATCATGTTCCTCTGATGATCGTAGTCGATTTGCTCTGGAGAACCGTTTTATTTCGTTATATGGTACCTTGCGGCCTCTTGGACTCAACGCATTACATTCCTATGCTTCTTAGTACTTTCTCATCTCATGCCTTGTAATCTATATGTGTATTTGCTTCATATATAATTTATATTTTCACTTGATTGTATATTGTTTCTCTTCTTTTCCACTTCTAGTTTTGTGTTGCACTCATTTCGCTATTCGTTTTTATTCCCAGTTCATTAGATACATTTGCATTTTTTCCCTTATCGTCCATTTGTAAGTGTTCTCTATAATTCGTCACTCCTGTTGTGTCGTTTGCTTCATAAAGTCTTTGGTCGAAACGTTGCTGTTTATCGTCACTGTTTCTGTATTTTGTAAAACTATAGTACTTTGTTTGTACGTTTTTTGTATCTTTGTTTTGCTTTCTTAAACTCCTGTTTTAGCCACTCAACTTATTTATCGCTTTCTGCATGAAATATTGTTTACAAAGACAACACACTAGGGGTCAGCTGTACTAAGCATATCATATGTCAGCCTTCTCTGTTGTTATCTTTCGCTAGACTGTCGCAGTTTTGTTGATCTTCGATGCTATAAAAAGTAACAGCTCTTTAGAGAAATGATCAACGATTGAATGAATTTGGAAAGATTAGCCAATGTCTCTGTTTACTCGTAAAATAAATGGAACAAAGAATTCCATTTTAATGATTCGTGAAGTGAAACAATATTGTGTTTTACATATGGAAATGAAACTATGAGAAGGGGATAATGAATGCTGGAGTGGGGAAGTTAGTGTGTGTGGGGGGAAGTAAGGAAGTGAGTGGGGAAGTTAGTGTGTGCGGGGGGAAGTAAGAAAGTGAGTGGGAAAGTAAGGAATTGAGTGGGGAAGTTAGGAAGTGATGGGGAAGTTAGTGTATGCGGGAAGTAAGGAAGTGAGTGGGGAAGTTAGGGAGTGAGTGGGGAAGTTAGTGTGTGCGGGGGGAAGTTAGTATGTGCGGGGGAAAGTAAGAAAGTGAGTGGGGAACGCTAGGAAGTGAGTGGGGAAGTAACGAAGTGAGTGGGGACGTAAGAAAGTGAGTGAGGAAGTTAGGAAGTGAGTGAGGAAATTAGGAAGTGAGTGGGAATGTTAGGAAGTGAGTGAGGACGCAAGGAAGTGAGTGGGGAAGTGAGTCTCGAAATTAGGAAGTGAGTGAGGAAGTTAGGAAGTGTGTGGGGACGTTTGGAAGTGTGTGGGGACGTTTGGAAGTGTGTGGGGACGTTAGTGTGTGAGCGATTATGTAAGAAGCTTAGTGGGTGAGTGAGTTTGTGTGTGTGTTCGTAAGTAAGTGAGTTTGGGAGTGAGTAAGTCAGTGTGTGAGTCAATTTTGAGTGGATAGTCTATTGTGTGAGGGAATCAGTGAGTAAGTGAGTTTGTGATGAGATTAGCTAATATCTGTGTGGATGGGAATCAGGGCGAGTTGTTGTAATCGATTATAAAAGGCCACATAACGGCGATCATAGACCACAAAACGACGATCATAGACCACATAACAAAGATCATAGACAACATAACGAAGATCATAGACCACATAACGACGATCATAGACCACATAACGACAACGATCATAGACCACATAACGACGATCATAGACCACATAACTAAGATCATAGACCACATACTAGATCATAGACCACATAACTAAGATCATAGACCACATAACTAAGATCATAGACCACATAACTAAGATCATAGACCACACAACTAAGATCATAGACCACATAACTAAGATCATAGACCACACAACTAAGATCATAGACCACACAACTAAGATCATAGATCACATAACTAAGATCATAGACCACACAACTAAGATCATAGACCACACAACTAAGATCATAGATCACATAACAAAGATGATGTTTCAATTATCTGTTCTATTTTTCTCTGCCGTTTTAATAAGTTTAATTCATCAACTTTATATCATAAGTTTTCTGTGGATCAGTTGCATTTATATCATAGCCAACAGTTCATAACATCAGTTAGATCAGTTGCATTTATATCAGTTCCTGTATGTTCATTTATATCATCAGTCCTTAGATCAGTTGTATTTATATCATCAGTTCTCTGTTAGATCAGTTGTATTTATATCATCAGTTCTCTGTTAGATCAGTTGTATTTATATCATCGTTCTCTGTTAGATCAGTTGTATTTATATCATCAGTTCTCTGTTAGATCAGTTGTATTTATATCATCAGTTCTCTGTTAGATCAGTTGTATTTATATCATCAGTTCTCTGTTAGATCAGTTGTATTTATATCATCAGTTCTCTGTTAGATCAGTTGTATTTATATCATCAGTTCTCTGTTAGATCAGTTGTATTTATATCATCAGTTCTCTGTTAGATCAGTTGTATTTATATCATCAGTTCCCTGTTAGATCAGTTGTATTTATATCATCAGTTCTCTGTTAGATCAGTTGTATTTATATTATCAGTTCTCTGTTAGATCAGTTGTATTTATATCATCAGTTCTCTGTTAGATCAGTTGTATTTATATCATCAGTTCTCTGTTAGATCAGTTGTATTTATATCATCAGTTCTCTGTTAGATCAGTTGTATTTATATCATCAGTTCTCTGTTAGATCAGTTGTATTTATATCATCAGTTCTCTGTTAGATCAGTTGTATTTATATCATCAGTTCTCTGTTAGATCAGTTGTATTTATATCATCAGTTCTCTGTTAGATCAGTTGTATTTATATCATCAGTTCTCTGTTAGATCAGTTGTATTTATATCATCAGTTCTCTGTTAGATCAGTTGTATTTATATCATCAGTTCTCTGTTAGATCAGTTGTATTTATATCATCAGTTCTCTGTTAGATCAGTTGTATTTATATCATCAGTTCTCTGTTAGATCAGTTGTATTTATATCATCAGTTTTCTGTTAGATCAGTTGTATTTATATCATCAGTTCTCTGTTAGATCAGTTGTATTTATATCATCAGTTCTCTGTTAGATCAGTTGTATTTATATCATCAGTTCTCTGTTAGATCAGTTGTATTTATATCATCAGTTCTCTGTTAGATCAGTTGTATTTATATCATCAGTTCTCTGTTAGATCAGTTGTATTTATATCATCAGTTCTCTGTTAGATCAGTTGTATTTATATCATCAGTTCTCTGTTAGATCAGTTGTATTTATATCATCAGTTCTCTGTTAGATCAGTTGTATTTATATCATCAGTTCTCTGTTAGATCAGTTGTATTTATATCATCAGTTCTCTGTTAGATCAGTTGTATTTATATCATCAGTTCTCTGTTAGATCAGTTGTATTTATATCATCAGTTCTCTGTTAGATCAGTTGTATTTATATCATCAGTTCTCTGTTAGATCAGTTGTATTTATATCATCAGTTCTCTGTTAGATCAGTTGTATTTATATCATCAGTTCTCTGTTAGATCAGTTGTATTTATATCATCAGTTCTCTGTTAGATCAGTTGTATTTATATCATCAGTTCTCTGTTAGATCAGTTGTATTTATATCATCAGTTCTCTGTTAGATCAGTTGTATTTATATCATCAGTTCTCTGTTAGATCAGTTGTATTTATATCATCAGTTCTCTGTTAGATCAGTTGTATTTATATCATCAGTTCTCTGTTAGATCAGTTGTATTTATATCATCAGTTCTCTGTTAGATCAGTTGTATTTATATCATCAGTTCTCTGTTAGATCAGTTGTATTTATATCAGTTCTGTTAGTCAGTTATTTATATCACAGTTCTCGTTAGATCAGTTGTTTATATTATCCGTTCTCTGTTAGATCAGTTGTATTTATATCATCAGTTCTCTGTTAGATCAGTTGTATTTATATCATCAGTTCTCTGTTAGATCAGTTGTATTTATATCATCAGTTCTCTGTTAGATCAGTTGTATTTATATCATCAGTTCTCTGTTAGATCAGTTGTATTTATATCATCAGTTCTCTGTTAGATCAGTTGTATTTATATCATCAGTTCTCTGTTAGATCAGTTGTATTTATATCATCAGTTCTCTGTTAGATCAGTTGTATTTATATCATCAGTTCTCTGTTAGATCAGTTGTATTTATATCATCAGTTCTCTGTTAGATCAGTTGTATTTATATCATCAGTTCTCTGTTAGATCAGTTGTATTTATATCATCAGTTCTCTGTTAGATCAGTTGTATTTATATCATCAGTTCTCTGTTAGATCAGTTGTATTTATATCATCAGTTCTCTGTTAGATCAGTTGTATTTATATCATCAGTTCTCTGTTAGATCAGTTGTATTTATATCATCAGTTCCCTGTTAGATCAGTTGTATTTATATCATCAGTTCTCTGTTAGATCAGTTGTATTTATATCATCAGTTCTCTGTTAGATCAGTTGTATTTATATCATCAGTTTTCTGTTAGATCAGTTGTATTTATATCATCAGTTCTCTGTTAGATCAGTTGTATTTATATCATCAGTTCTATGTTAGATCAGTTGTATTTATATCATCAGTTCTCTGTTAGATCAGTTGTATTTATATCATCAGTTCTCTGTTAGATCAGTTGTATTTATATCATCAGTTCTCTGTTAGATCAGTTGTATTTATATCATCAGTTCTCTGTTAGATCAGTTGTATTTATATCATCAGTTTTCTGTTAGATCAGTTGCACTTATATCATCAGTTTTCTGTTAGATCAGTTGTATTTATATCATCAGTTTTCTGTTAGATCAGTTGCACTTATATCATCAGTTCTCAGTTGCACTTATATCATCAGTTCTCTGTTAGATCAGTTGTATTTATATCATCAGTTTTCTGTTAGATCAGTTGCACTTATATCATCAGTTCTCAGTTGCACTTATATCATCAGTTCTCAGTTGCACTTATATCATCAGTTCTCAGTTGCACTTATATCATCAGTTCTCAGTTGCACTTATATCATCTGTTCTTAGTTGCACTTATATCATCTGTTCTTAGTTGCACTTATATCATCTGTTCTTAGTTGCACTTATATCATCTGTTCTTAGTTGCACTTATATCATCTGTTCTTAGTTGCACTTATATCATCTGTTCTTAGTTGCACTTATATCATCTGTTCTTAGTTGCACTTATATCATCTGTTCTTAGTTGCACTTATATCATCTGTTCTTAGTTGCACTTATATCATCAGTTCTCAGTTGCACTTATATCATCAGTTCTCAGTTGCACTTATATCATCAGTTCTCAGTTGCACTTATATCATCTGTTCTTAGTTGCACTTATATCATCTGTTCTTAGTTGCACTTATATCATCTGTTCTTAGTTGCACTTATATCATCTGTTCTTAGTTGCACTTATATCATCTGTTCTTAGTTGCACTTATATCATCTGTTCTTAGTTGCACTTATATCATCTGTTCTTAGTTGCACTTATATCATCTGTTCTTAGTTGCACATATCATCTGTTCTTAGTTGCACTTATATCATCTGTTCTTAGTTGCACTTATATCATCAGTTTTCTGTTTGATCAGTTGTATTTATTTTCTTATTGTTTTTAAAATCCCAAGTTTCTATTTTTGTTTATTGCTTTCAGTTTCAGACAACAGGCCAAGGTTATGAAGACGCTACACGACTCTAATTAACTATGGCCACAACCGATACATCAATTTCTGTTTGTTTTTGTCATTAACGAACTTGTTATGTGTTTTTATACGATCCAACGAGATTACAAATGTGGACATTGAGCAACTGACGCAAATAGACAAAACAAACATATTTTGGGCTAAATGTGAAAACACTTGTCAGTGAGAACGACGGAGTAGATGGGGTCTGAAATAGTTTATATGGAAATAAAAGACGATTGTAATTGAAGAATGATTGGAAAACGAGAGGAAAAGTGGGATTTTATGGGTGGAATGTGTAAGCAGATGTAGGGAGGAAATGAGAGAAGCGAGGAAGGTTAGAGAAATATGGAAGGACACACGAGGAGGACAAATATGCAGGAAACGACCGAGACACATGGGAGAGAGGTGAAGATAGAATGAGGGAGAGAGAGAGAGAAACATGGGAGAGAGGTGAAGATATGATCAGGGAGAGAGAGAGAAACATGGGAGAGAGGTGAAGATAGAATGAGGGAGAGAGAGAGAAACATGGGAGAGAGGTGAAGATATGATCAGGGAGAGAGAGAGAAACATGGGAGAGAGGTGAAGATAGAATGAGGGAGAGAGAGAGAAACATGGGAGAGATGAGAAGAGAGTTAGATTGAGGGAGAGAGAGAGAAACATGGAAGAGATGAGAAGAGAGTTAGAATCAGGGAGAGAGAGAGAAACATGGGAGAGAGGAGAAGATAGGATCAGGGAGAGAGAGAGAAACATGGGAGAGAGGAGAAGATAGAATCAGAGAAAGACAGAGAAACATGGAGAGGGAGAGGATAGAATCAGGGAAAGACAGAGAAACATGGGAGAGAGGAAAGATAGAATCAGGAAAGACAGAGAAACATGGGAGAGGAGAAGATAGAATCAGGGAAAGACAGAAACATGGGAGAGGGGAGAAGATAGAATCAGGGAAAGACAGAGAAACACGAGAGAGGAGAAGATAGAATCAGGGAAAGACAGAGAAACATGGGAGAGGAGAAGATAGAATCAGGGAAAGACAGAAACATGGGAGAGGGGAGAAGATAGAATCAGGGAAAGACAGAGAAACATGGGAGAGAGGAGAAGATAGAATCAGGGAAAGACAGAGAAAAATGAGAGAGGAGAAGATAGAATCAGGGAAAGACAGAGAAACGTGGGAGAGGAGAAGACAGAATCAGGGAAAGACAGAGAAAAATGGGAGAGGAGAAGATAGGATCAGGGAAAGACAGAGAAACATGGGAGAGATGAGAAGAGAGTTAGAATCAGGGAAAGACAGAGAAACATGAGAGAGGAGAAGATAGAATCAGGGAAAGACAGAGAAACATGGGAGAGAGAAGAAGATAGAATCAGGGAAAGACAGAGAAACATGGGAGAGGAGAAGATAGAATCAGGGAAAGACAGAGAAACATGGGAGAGAGGAGAAGATAGAATCAGGAAAGAAACAGATCAGGAATGAGGGTGAGGATGATAAAGACAGATAGTAGTAGAAAAATGTTGTGAATAAATGAGAAACAGAGAACGAGTGATGGATTAGAGACTAAGTAACTTCGTGAAAAGCGAATAGAAATGATATGGAAGATGAAGGCAGAGCGAACAAGGGAGACAGTAGAAGGAATCAATGTGAAGGGACAGTGTAATAATTCTTCTTTTTCGTTTGCGCTCTCACTAGATTGGGATTTCGATTCTCTAATAAAGGCAGCCGTCTGTCTCAGATTATCAGCCATGCCATACAGTTTGTCTTGAACGCTAGTGTAAGTGGGCCACTTCTTTCTTCTCAAGTCTGCATAATGGGGGCAGTTCTGTAGGATATAATGCCTATGATTTTTGCTTCCCCGTTTGTGCCGACCTCTTCCAGCAGTACGTTTTGGCAACCCTCGTGATGATAGGTGTGACATTCTTACTGCGGGGCTAAATCTCTGAGGCAGATTGGCGACCGTAGAATCTGTTATCCCATTCCTCATTGTGAGGGTCGTTGCACCATGTTATGCGCTTTACGGCCTGGTGCATCCGTTTTCTGCAAGCATTTGTTTCGGGTTAGCATTCCATAGTAATAATTCAACATGCGGGGACAGTATAAGCTGACAGTGTAAATTGAGAAGTGTAAATTGAGAAGTGTAAATTGACAAGTGTAAAGAGACAGTGTAAATGGGCAATGTCAATGGACAATATAAAGAGACAGTGAAAAGAAACAAGTGTGCGTATATATTGTCGTATGAACGTTTAGACATAGACAGATGAATCTGTGACTTCCAGCAGACATGGTGGGGAAAGTTCTTGTACATGTCTGTTGACTTAAAGTTCCAGAACTTGACGACAATGATTACAATTGTGAGATGTATCTAATATCACTCGCAGACAATTCTGACTGCTTGAGGCAGACATAGAAGTGCTAGATTATTCGATGTAAGAAAGCCGATGTTGGCCAATTAGTGAGTAGATCAGAGAATGATTTACAAGATTTGTAAAGTCTGAAGGAGCGATGAAAGGAGTACAAGAAAATGATTGATTAAATCGTCGAACTGATCAGGACAGAGAAATGTGAGTGAGACGGTAAGGAAACGTAAGAGAAGGAATAAAAGAATGTGTGTAAGGGAGAGAGAGCAAGGGAGAGAGAGAAAGAAAGAGAGAGAGTTAGTGTTTACAGACGCGCATGTACAGAGAACTTAGTAATCTATCTATATATCTATTGTCATGCCTACTTTGTGTTACAAGAACCAATTGTGGACAATGAACAAAACACATTAACAAAAAATAACTACATATGAAATGCGATGCCAATGGAAAGTTGCCAACAACATTATTAAGGACAGAGTCATCAAACATCAGCATAAGAATGAAAGTTGACACAGAACTTTGCTTGAATTACATTGAGAAACAAAGAATGAAGAGGTTTTGTGACATAATAGGAATGCACCCAAACTCCACAGTATACAAAGTCTTCTACAACAGAACAACAGGAAAGAAGGCCGGAGGAAGACCACGAAAAAGATGCTTAGATGACATAGCAAAATCCTGTAAAATAGCAAAAATAACTATCACCCAAGCCACTTGAGCAGTGCAAGACAGAAACAGAAAACCACGACACTGGGCAGCAACCCAGCAGCAGTGTGATGACCATAGAAGAAAGAAGAAGACAGACAGAGAGAGAGAGAAGAAGTAAAAATAGAAGAAACTCACGGAATAGTCCTCACTGAATTATGTTAGTCTGTCGAAGTTTAAAATAATATGGAAAAAAACGGCAAATCCAGTGTCTAAATTAACGTGTTAAAAATTAGTGCGTTGGACTGAAAGACATGGATATAGCATGCAATATAGATGACAAGTGGACTTCAGAAATAACAGATGAGGTTAAAAACATTACTTATGCAACGCGCACAAAATGTAGGAGACTCAGGTTCAATTCACGGTAAGACCAAAGACCATTTTATATCGGGGCATGAAGCAAAATCTTAACCTGAACAGTTTCGTGGGTACTGCACTAACCATGTGACCATTACATTTTACAGGCTCATGTTTTCACAGTCCTACACTGCCCAAAACAGAGATATTACAGGCAGTATATTATGGGCATTTTAAAACCCACAAAAGCACGTTCTAGAAAAGACTTCTTATCCTGACACTGTGAGGCACAACAGAATTAGATAAAAGCTTCTTATCCTGACACTGTGAGAAACAACAGAATTAGATAAAAGCTTCTTATCTTCACACTGTGAGACACAACAGAATTAGATAAAAGCTTCTTATCTTCACACTGTGAGACACAACATAATTAGATAAAAGCTTCTTATCCTGACACTGTGAGACACACCATAATTAGATAAAAGCTTCTTATCCTGACACTGTGAGACACAACAGAATTAGATAAAAGCTTCTTATCCTGACACTGTAAGACACAACACAATTAGATAAAAGCTTCTTATCTTCACACTGTGAGACACAACAGAATTAGATAAAAGCTTCTTATCTTCACACTGTGAGACACAACAGAATTAGATAAAAGCTTCTTATCTTCACACTGTAAGACACAACACAATTAGATAAAGCTTTTATCTTCACACTGTGAGACACACCATAATTAGATAAAAGCTTCTTATCTTCACACTGTGAGACACACCATAATTAGATAAAAGCTTCTTATCCTGACACTGTGAGACACAACAGAATTAGATAAAAGCTTCTTATCCTGACACTGTAAGACACAACACAATTAGATAAAAGCTTCTTATCTTCACACTGTAAGACACAACAGAATTAGATAAAAGCTTCTTATCTTACACTGTGAGAACAACAGAATTAGATAAAAGCTTCTTATCCTGACACTGTAAGACACAACACAATTAGATAAAAGCTTCTTATCTTCACACTGTGAGATACAACAGAATTAGATAAAAGCTTCTTATCTTCACACTGTGAGACACAACATAATTAGATAAAAGCTTCTTATCCTGACACTGTGAGACACAACAGAATTAGATAAAAGCTTCTTATCTTCACACTGTGAGACACAACAGAATTAGATAAAAGCTTCTTATCTTCACACTGTGAGACACAACAGAATTAGATAAAAGCTTCTTATCTTCACACTGTGAGATACAACAGAATTAGATAAAAACTTCTTATCCTGACACTGTGAGACACACCATAATTAGATAAAAGCTTCTTATCTTCACACTGTGAGATACAACAGAATTAGATAAAAGCTTCTTATCCTGACACTGTGAGACACACCATAATTAGATAAAGCTTTATCCTGACACTGTGAGACACAACAGAATTAGATAAAAGCTTCTTATCTTCACACTGTGAGACACAACATAATTAGATAAAAGCTTCTTATCCTGACACTGTGAGACACAACAGAATTAGATAAAAGCTTCTTATCTTCACACTGTGAGACACAACAGAATTAGATAAAAGCTTCTTATCTTCACACTGTGAGACACAACATAATTAGATAAAAGCTTCTTATCCTGACACTGTGAGACACAACAGAATTAGATAAAAGCGTCTTACCTTCACACTGTAAGACACAACAGAATTAGATAAAAGCTTCTTATCCTGACACTGTAAGACACAACAGAATTAGATAAAAGCTTCTTATCTTCACACTGTAAGACACAACAGAATTAGATAAAAGCTTCTTATCTTCACACTGTGAGACACAACAGAATTATATAAAAGCTTCTTACCCTGACACTGTAAGACACAACAGAAATAGATAAAAGAAAAAGAAGATGAAAATGAGATATAACTTATCAAACGAGGAAGACGAAGAAGAGACAGAATATGAAGAGAACAAAGAAGAAAAATATAAAAAACAAAGATAGTAGGTTGCCGTTCATTCACTTGTTCTAAAATAGTCCTGGACGAGAGAGTGAGATTAACGTATAACGTAACTTTTCCTCACTTTAATTCAAATACAGCGCAAGATACAGTTTCAGACAACTAAACGCTAACTACAACTCGCTTAGCTGAGAATCGTCGTACCGTTGAGGCACAGAGAAAACGAACTGCTCGAAAAGACCGAACATACTACATGTCTAGCCTGGACCTTTTAGTAGGGAATTGTATTTTAGGATTGAACTCTACAATCACTTCCGCACACACCAGAGAGGTGCAGCAGCACACGTCTAAGGATGCTGTGTTCATCGCTTACGATGGACGGCGATCGGATTTTACCCCATAGGGCTCAGTCCAGAAATGGATCGTCACCTGCACAGGAGAGTATTGCACAAAGCCCAAGCTCCGTATCTCCGTATACCAGGCTACAATCCTAGGGATCTCTGGAAGAAATGCATTCGTCAACAGTAAGGAACGGTCCAGATTCGTGAACAGTAGGAACGGTCAGATTCGTGAACAGTAAGAACGGTCAGATTCGTGAACAGTAAGGAACGGTCCAGATTCGTGAACAGTAAGGAACGGTCCAGATTCATGAACAGTAAGGAACGGTCCAGATTCGTGAACAGTAAGGAACGGTCCAGATTCATGAACAGTAAGGAACGGTCCAGATTCGTGAACAGTAAGGAACGGTCCAGATTCGTGAACAGTAAGGAACGGTCCAGATTCATGAACAGTAAGGAACGGTCCAGATTCGTGAACAGTAAGGAACGGTCCAGATTCATGAACAGTAAGGAACGGTCCAGATTCGTGAACAGTAAGGAACGGTCCAGATTCGTGAACAGTAAGGAACGGTCCAGATTCATGAACAGTAAGGAACGGTCCAGATTCGTGAACAGTAAGGAACGGTCCAGATTCGAATCCACGACCTTCGAAACGCGAGGCTAAGGCACTTAGTCACAGAGACCTCTGATATATCTGATATGAATAACATGGACAGCTAAAACATCAAATAAAGAAATATGACACGAAGAAAACATAGACACTTCTTGATTTAGTTATAACGAATAACATGGACAGCTAAAACATCAAATAAAGAAATATGACACCAAGAAAGCATAGACACTTCTTGATTTAGTTATAACGAATAACATGGACAGCTAAAACATCAAATAAAGAAATATGACACCAAGAAAGCATAGACACTTCTTGATTTAGTTATAACGAATAACATGGACAGCTAAAACATCAAATAAAGAAATATGACACCAAGAAAGCATAGACACTTCTTGATTTAGTTATAACGAATAACATGGACAGCTAAAACATCAAATAAAGAAATATGACACCAAGAAAGCATAGACACTTCTTGATTTAGTTATAACGAATAACATGGACAGCTAAAACATCAAATAAAGAAATATGACACCAAGAAAGCATAGACACTTCTTGATTTAGTTATAACGAATAACATGGACAGCTAAAACATCAAATAAAGAAATATGACACCAAGAAAGCATAGACACTTCTTGATTTAGTTATAACGAATAACATGGACAGCTAAAACATCAAATAAAGAAATATGACACGAAGAAAACATAGACACTTCTTGATTTAGTTATAACGAATAACATGGACAGCTAAAACATCAAATAAAGAAATATGACACCAAGAAAGCATAGACACTTCTTGATTTAGTTATAACGAATAACATGGACAGCTAAAACATCAAATAAAGAAATATGACACCAAGAAAGCATAGACACTTCTTGATTTAGTTATAACGAATAACATGGACAGCTAAAACATCAAATAAAGAAATATGACACCAAGAAAGCATAGACACTTCTTGATTTAGTTATAAAGAAGATGGACTGACTTTATTCCACCGTGGTTCCCCATATGCCCCAGTCCCTCTGCGCAGAAATAGAGCGCCCGCAAACATAAAGTATTGCTCTAAGTATGATCTCTCCATAGTTTCAGCACAAATCTTGTGTCCGAAAGAAATGGTTTCGCAAACCGAACCACTCGGTCCCGATTTGAATCCACACTTTTCATATTCTTCATCTTCTTCGGACACTCCACAACGACCACGTGTTGAACCACTTTTTGTGATTTGTATGTGATCTGAACCTAAGAGCGATTCTACGTTGTGCCAGTTATGCGCCTACAAGTAGGCCAGCACATCCAATTTCTGCGACGCTTTTTATTTATTAGTGTAGCTTCCCTAGTCCCTTACCTTAGGCACCTCTTACGACATGCCTTTTAGGTCGCAGTGTTACTATTCTTTGCTCAACTTGCAGGTGCCACGCCCTTCAAAACACAAGACAAACAAAGTGTTCGCCCACTCATGTACAGAAAATCCCCTAACTTCAAAAACATCTCGAAAATCACAAGAAAACAGCATTTCATCAAAGTAAAAAAGCAATCTGAAAGATTATGACAAAATTAAAACACAATAGAAGCAGGAGCCATGTATTAGAACATTTAAAAAAACTCTAAAAACATCAAAAATGGAATAACAAATTAAAACTATGGAAGAATATAATTATGCCATTTTGTTTAACAACGGAAAACTGAAGTTGCAGACAAACAATGGATAATAAGAGAGTAAAACAATGTAATGGACTTTGGAGGAAACGAATGTGTGTGTGGTAATGAAAATGAATGTCTGTGAGGTAGAGAAAGCAAATGTGCATGATGTAGGGAAAGCAAATGTGCATGATGTAGGGAAAGCAAATGTGCATGATGTAGGGAAAGCAAATGTGCATGATGTAGGGAAAGCAAATGTGCATGATGTAGGGAAAGCAATGTGCATGATGTAGGATAGCAAATGTGCATGATGTAGGGATAGCAAATGTGCATGATGTAGGGAAAGCAAATGTGCATGATGTAGGGATAGCAAATGTGCATGATGTAGGGAAAGCAAATGTGCATGATGTAGTGAAAATGAATGTCTTTGAGGTAGGGAAAGCAAATGTGCATGAGGTAGGGATAGCAAATGTGCATGATGTAGTGAAAGCAAATGTGCATGATGTAGTGAAAATGACTAAAGAAACGGGTATTGATGGACGTATTGTTGATGTTACCATATATGGTGAGAAGTATGAAGTTAAAGCATTAAGGATCACATGGCTATTTTAGACAGACAGTAGGACAGACAGACATACCGACGGATAAATATACATAAATACATGCAGACAGTCATGGCACAGACAGACATAAAGGTAGACAGACAGACAGACAGACAGACAGAAAGACAGACAAATAGACAGACAGACAGACAGATAGACAGATATAATCTACACTTTTAGGCCTAATATTTGCTGTCGTAACATTTTAAAACTGCCACTTCAGAAGTCTTCCCAGCGGCTACGTCCTGTTACTGTCCTACTTACACCATGGTAGTCCTCTCCTGTAACTGTCCTACCATGGTAGTGCTCTCAAATTGAATAGTTCCCAAACATGACCAGGATCTGCATCCCATTTCTGATCTCATAAACTTAAACAACCGCAGAAACAACTGCTTTGCCTCAGATTCTCATGACCGAAGATGTCAACACATTTCACTATTGTCAGCAGGTAATTACTTACACTGAGCTCACTCGCTATGTTTATAGCTTGTTTTCTGTAAAACAGAACAGTAAACATGTAAAGTAATCTCGTACTGACCTGATTCAGTTGACAGATTAATATATCATAATCTATTACTTATTTTCTTGAGGTTTGGTAAACAGAAATTGAGAGAAACATACACATAGTGGAAATGAATGAATGTCAGAACCGTGTAGTGCAGAATTGGATGGGGTTGTATTCTAGGCAAGGTAGGTTTATGACGCGTCTTTGGTGAAGATCTTGACAACATTGGCCTGTTAGAGGCGTTGAAGTGTAAGATGTAGGAAGACATAGTCAGGGATGTATATGTACATATTAATAACCATCAGTAAGGAGAGAAGTTAACGGTGATCACATACAATATGGAGAATATGTGTTTAAAATGTGACATTCTTTATAACGGAAAATATAAATCGTGAATAACCTTTACAGGAAGTAGCCATCTACAACAGTAAACCAGTTGTTGATTGTCTAAGCACCACTTATACGTTCACTTGTTTGTCATTGCTTTCTGAATGGTGAGGACTATTTTTACCTTTCGTAAAAATCACACAGAGACGAATTTTCTTCCAAACTGCATGCCACAGAGTTTGAACCAGGTACGCTGGGTTGTGACTGAGCTCACTACCGCTAAACTAAGACGCCTACATTATCCTTAAATTATTAAACCTTAAAGGTAACACATTATCCTTATTTTTAAAGAGTAACTATGATGCATGATGGTGGTACAGTTGTTGTTAAAAGGTAACTGTGATACATGGTAGTGGTACAGTTGTTGTTAAAAGGTAACTGTGACACATGGCAGTGGTACAGGTGTTGTTAAAAGGTAACTGTGACACATGATGGTGGTACAGGTGTTGTTAAAAGGTAACTGTGAGACATGATGGTGGTACAGTTGTTGTTAAAAGGTAACTGTGATACATGGCAGTGGTACAGGTGTTGTTAAAAGGTAACTATGACACATGATGGTGGTACAGGTGTTGTTAAAAGGTAACTGTGATACATGGTGGTGGTACAGGTGTTGTTAAAAGGTAACTGTGATACATGATGGTGGTACAGGCGTTGTTAAAAGGTAACTATGATACATGATAGTGGTACAGGTGTTGTAGGTCTAGATTGAAGAATAGCGAGTTTTAAGAACTGGAAACGGAATAAAGTGGTTTGGCCACTTAGTAATAATGTGAACAGACCAAACTGTCTATGAAGCTTTCCACAACAGAATAACAGGAAGGAAGGCAAGAGGAAGACCGAGGAAAAGGTGGATAGATAACATAGTTGAATTCTCCCTGGGGACTAGAAAAACCATGACATAAGTCAGCAGAAAAGCGCAAGACAAATACATAAAACCACGACACTGGGTTAACAACCCGGTAACAATGTGCTGACACAAGCGGAGAAGCGCAAGACAAATACATAAAACCACGACACTGGGTTAACAACTCGGTAACAATGTGCTGACACAAGCGGAGAAGCGCAAGACAAATACATAAAACCACGACACTGGGTTAACAACTCGGTAACAATGTGCTGACACAAGCGGAGAAGCGCAAGACAAATACATAAAACCACGACACTGGGTTAACAACTCGGTAACAATGTGCTGACACAAGAGAAGAAGAAGAACTCCAGGTAAATCACTGGACTTGTTTTTCTTCGTACGCCGATAATACGTGTTCACTATCTATTTATTGACCATTGTCTATATATCTGTGGATAAGAACAGGGCAGGAACCTATGATGACACAGGTCAAGAGGAGAAGATGGCGATGGATAGGCCATACCTTGCGGAAGACACAGTCGAGTGTCACTAGACAGGTGCTCGAGTGGAACCCGCAGGGAAAACGAAAAGAGGACGCCCTAAGCAGACTTGGAGACGAAGTCTTACTGAGGAGCTGAAGAGTGCTCAATTGACCTGGGAGAACATAAAAGAACAGCCAGAGACCGAGAAGAGTGGCGAACAACTGTTGAGGCCCTATGCTCCACGAGGAGCGGAGAGGATTAATGATGATGATGATGTCTATATACCATATGTCTATATACCATATGTCTATATACCATATGTCTATATACCATATGTCTATATACCATATGTCTATATACCATATGTCTATATACCATATGTCTATATACTACATTCTGAAATATCGGAGAAAGGTAGAAATATATATTACATGCTGAATTAATAGGGGTGCTCTAGGGCCAAGAGGTAGGATACTGGCTTCAAATTTACTGTAGTCGCTTCCAATGGAAATCGATCGTGATATTGTTCAAGAGGTCCCTGATCTCAATGTAGGTGAGGCAAAGTTCCTAGTCCTATCTCAGAAGAACAATAAAACGTAGATAGTATGTTCAAGATGACCACGTAAAAGAAACGGTTGCAGAAAAAAATTGATTCAAGTAGGCTGTAAAATAATAATCCGACAATCAAGGTTCTTCGGGCATATAATGCGAAGAGAAGGTTTAGAACATTTGGTGACTACAGGTAAAATTCAGGAAGGAGAGATCGTGGAAGACAGAGGGAGAAGATGTTGGATGGCCTGACATCATGGTTCGACAAAATATCGACGTCAGAACTGATTACATGCACCAAGCAAAGAGAGTTGTGGAGAGACATGATCGTCTACGCCGGCAGGTGCAAACTTGATTGATTGAGGCTGTAAAGCTACTACCTGAATAAAAATTCAGTAAAACGATTCCCAAACAAATGTCTACAAAAACTTTCAAGATCTCCAAATTACAGAAGGGACCCTAGCCAGTGATAGGGAGTTGATGCACCGCTACTGAGATACTTCTGTGTAAGTAAAAGATTGCAGGACATATTGCTAGTCACGAAATGAAATGATGATCAGTTCAGTGATCAGTATTTGAAGACTATCATCCTAGCACTCCCAACATGTCAGAGGTAGCCGATCTCTGCCTCAACAATCCGCAGTGTTCAATGGCGCATCACGCCAGTTCGATGTTGATTAATCCACCTTTTCGCATATTTGGTATATCGTTCTTTTCGGCTGTACAATATTGACAGCCATCTCTTCCAGTTTGATCAGCGATCAGTCTGATGATCGGGTTCAGATCTCTGAAGCTTCTCTGTTTGGGACAGCCATCTCTCCAGTTTGATCAGCGATCAGTCTGATGATCGGGTTCAGATCTCTGAAGCTTCTCTGTTTGGAAATGATGATGGTTCTATCAATAAATACAATATTCTTCTTCTTCTTGTGCTCGCCCGTTATGATTTCAGATGCAGTCTCGGTGACAGGTATGTCGCTTTCGAACTGATTTTTGACGGAATGACTGCTTTCCGTATTATCAGTGTCCCCCACCATACATGTGTACCTTCTCTGCCTTCAGAGGTAAATCAATCATTCACTCAATCAATCAATGAATAAATAAATCACTCAATCAATCAATGAAACAATCAATCAAACATGTTGAAAATAAAACATGATTCTGTATCCAGATTTACCTAGCAGAATTGTATTTCTGTGATTACTCACGTGCATGTAATGTACCCTGGAGTCAGCGACCGTTCTACCCCTGCACAGACATGAGATTCGAACATACAGATCTCATTTTGTGGAGCAATAATTTAGTCATTAAGGCAATACATTGTCAACTATCGATTTCATGTCACTAGCCAGTTGAAAGTCTGATAATGCCAGACCAAGTAGATAGCTCAACTGATTGGAGTCAGATCGAATCCACGAGAACAATAAAAGCAATCACATTTAAGTAATGCGAAGTGGATGATTTACTAGAATCTGTTACTTAAGTAAAGGGTCTAACACCGAAGGATTGACTTTATTGCACCACGTTTAACCCCCATATGGATCAGTCACTCACCAAATATATTTCACGCCCTTGCCAGTGTATTGTATCAAGCACAAGTTCCGTAGCTTCGGCAACAAAGTTGCCTAAGTAATGAGAAACATAACATATAGTAGAGTGCGCCTTACTTAAGTAATGAGATATAGAAAATATGATAGAGTGTGCCTTACTTAAATAATGAGAGATATAAGATATGGTAGGGTGCGCCTTACTTAAATAATGAGAGATAGAAGATATGGTAGAGTGTGTTACTTAAGTAATGAGATATAGAAAATATGATAGAGTGTGCCTTACTTAAGTAATGAGAGATAGAAAATATGATAGAGTGTGCCTTACTTAAGTAATGAGATATAGAAAATATGATAGAGTGTGCCTTACTTAAGTAATGAGATATAGAAAATATGATAGAGTGTGCCTTACTTAAGTAATGAGATATAGAAGTATGATAGAGTGTGCCTTACTTAAGTAATGAGAGATAGAAAATATGATAGAGTGTTCCTTACTTAAATAATGAGAGATATAAGATATGGTAGGGTGCGCCTTACTTAAATAATGAGAGATAGAAGATATGATAGAGTGTGCCTTACTTAAGTAATGAGAGATAGAAAATATGATAGAGTGTGCCTTACTTAAGTAATGAGATAGATAAAGTATGATAGAGTGTGCCTTACTTAAGTAATGAGGATTAGAAGATATGATAGAGTGTGCCTTAACTTAATAATGAGATATAGAAATATGATAGGTTGCCTTACTTAAGTAATAGAGATAGAAAATATGTAATGTGCTTACTAAGTATGAGTATAGAAATATGAAAAGAGTGTGCCTAACTTAAGTAATGAGATATAGAAAATATGATAGAGTGTGCCTTACTTAAGTAATGAGAGATAGAAGATATGATAGAGTGTGCCTTACTTAAGTAATGAGAGATAGAAGATATGATAGAGTGTGTCTTACTTAAGTAATGAGAGATAGAAAATATGATAGAGTGTGCCTTACTTAAGTAATGAGAGATATAAAATATGATAGAGTGTGCCTTACTTAAGTAATGAGAGATAGAAGATATGATAGAGTGTGCCTTACTTAAGTAATGAGAGATAGAAGATATGATAGAGTGTGCCTTACTTAAGTAATGAGATATAGAAGATATGATAGAGTGTGCCTTACTTAAGTAATGAGAGATATAAGATATGATAGAGTGTGCCTTACTTAAGTAATGAGAGATATAAAATATGATAGAGTGTGCCTTACTTAAGTAATGAGAATAGAAGATATATAGAGTGTGCCTTACTTAAGTAATGAGATATAGAAAGATATGATAGAGTGTGCCTACTTAAGTAATGAAGATGAAAATAGAAGGATATGATAGAGTGTGCCTTACTTAAGTAATAGAAGAGATAGAAGGATATGATAGAGTGTGCCTTACTTAAGTAATGAGAGATAGAAAATATGGTAGAGTGTGCCTTACTTAAGTAATGAGAGATATAAGATATAGGTAGAGTGTGCCTTACTTAAGTAATGAGAGATAGAAGATATGATAGAGTGTGCCTTACTTAAGTAATGAGAATAGAAGATATATAGAGTGTGCCTTACTTAAGTAATGAGAGATAGAAGGTATGATAGAGTGTGCCTTACTTAAGTAATGAGAGATAGAAAATATGATAGAGTGTGCCTTACTTAAGTAATGAGAGATAGAAGATATGATAGAGTGTGCCTTACTTAAGTAATAGAAGATATTGATGATATGATAGAATCATGCCTACTTAAGAAATGACGACAAGCTGAAAATAATTTTAGAGGTGACTGCGTTATTTACGTAAGAGGATAGAATGATCGATAGAGGTGACTGCTTACTTAAGGTAATGGAGATAGCCAGGTGATGCAGTAAGTGTCCCTTTACAAGTATTAGAATGACTATTGATGTCAAGGGGATGAAGATCATGCCTGCTGCATGTTGAGATGACTACATGGGGATGAATGATGTAGCCAGGTGACTGCAGTTGGAGAGCTACTGAAAGGGATGAATGGATCCCGATAGCCAGGTGACTGCAGTTGCGAGGACTGCTGAAAGGGATGAATGGATCCCGATAGCCAGGTGACTGCAGTATTGCGAGGCTACCGAAAGGGACGAATGGATCCCGATAGCCAGGTGACTGCAGTAGTTGCGAGACTACTGAAAGGGATGAAGGATCCCGATAGCCAGGTGACTGCAGTAGTTGCGGGGCTACTGAAAGAGGATGAATGGATCCCAATAGCCAGGTGACTGCAGTTTGCGAGACTACGAAAGGGATGAATGGATCCCGATAACCAGGTGACTGCAGTAGTTGCGAGACTACTGAAAGGGATGAAAGATCCCGATAGCCAGGTGAATGCAGTGTGCGGGGACTACTGAAAGGGATGAATGGATCCGATAGCCAGGTGACTGCGAGTTGCGAGACTACTGAAAGGGATGAATGGATCCCAATAGCCAGGTGACTGCAGTAGTTGCGAGACTACTGAAAGGGAATGAATGGATCCCGATAGCCAGGTGACTGCAGGCAGGTTGAGTAAGACTACTGAAGAGGACGAATGAATGGATCCCGATAGATTGTCGCAGATCTTACTTACACAATGTTATCCATACTATTGGAAGGGAATGTAGAGATTGGGACAATGTGAAAGTTGAACTCTCAAACGAAGCATACGAAAGGATATAACGCAGAGGCAGTGATGTTATTGTATATACAGATACACCTATGCATCGTGTGATCAGTCAGGCTGGCGTTTCCTAGCTATTATAGTACACACCGTAAGGTTTATTGCAGGGCGGAATGTATGATATAATCTGCAGATACTTAAAGTATGAGGATGAAGGTTGATGACCGTTACTGCTGCCTTCCAGTGACTCTCTGGGATTCTGTTTACTGGAGTCGGTGTTGTGTCCGACTCTCATTTGATACTCAGGAACATCCAAAATGGCAGGTTGAGGTATGAGTGAATGCCGCCTAACGAACTTCAGTTGATTAGATGGATCTACTGTCCTGGACATGCGGGTGTTCGGAGCATCAAGATAATGGGCATGCTTGCATCAAAAGCATGGAACGTCGGGTGTTTGAAGATGAACGCCCTTCAGTTTATTGGCAATTACTAAGTTGCCCTGAAGTCTGCTCTTCATCACGCATTAACTTTTTATATACATGACTTTGCTAGCATAATAGTCACTAGAAAAAATCTGAACAGCAATGGCGGAATGCGGGAGAATCATTCAGAGGCAGGACTGTTTGATTCTGGACACGACTTTGCTAGCGCATTTCCACCTTGTTTGGTCGGATATTTTCCGGTTTCGTTTGCCGAGCTACTGAGTTAGTGCTTGAGCAACGCTGTGAGCTATGAATATTACATGGAATAAATTTTGCTGTGTTAACCGTGCGTTTGTTGTGTGTATTCAGAAAATAGCGGACAGCGATTATGACGAACCGACTGAATCTGCTATATCCAGTGATATTTCGTGTGCAGAAAGTTGGATTTGTCGTGATTGATGTTCCCTTCGACATGAATTGCAATTCGACTGACGAACAGTTTTGTGTTGACACTTTAGCGACGGCCATATGCATTTATGCGGTGCAGTTTGCTTTTTGTGGCGGTACAGCTGTTTCCTTCTGGAACTAGTTCACACAGTCAGGAGACAGTTGTTAGCATTTCCTGTGATTTTCGTTGGCACAAGAACGGAACAATTATGGGGTGACCCGCTGCAGTGAAGTTGGAACCGTACATATATGTACTATGAACTAGACATTTCTGTATAAAATATATCTGCTATTTTAGCTTTGTCTCTGTTATAGCCAAGTCTTTATAAAATACTTCAGTTTCCTCAATTGTTATGTTATGCGATCGACGTCATGGCACATTGGGCTTTCCCATTCGTGCTCTGTCCTCCGTTGTAGCAGCCATCCCAAAGTCCATTTGCTCACAGTACCCATGAGAAGTTGATTACTATATCTTCTCTCTCTACCACGAAGACGACACTGTCTGGCATTTCCAAACTTAACGCCTAATTCTCGAACTCGTTCCAGCATCTGAGACCCGCCCGTGTCACACAATTGAGAGCGTACCGCATTGATGATATCGGCTCTGTCCATACTTCTGCCCACTTGAGTCGGAGCACTGTTTGCAAGAGAGTCAGCACGCTCGTTATTCCGCGCTCCAGCATGTCCAGGCGTGTACAGCCACGTCATTTTTCCTCAATTGTATTGTCATCATCGACAAGTTTTTGTTAATTCTCTTTTCTTTTGCCTTTCTGCCTTTTTGACCAGGATTGGGGCATAGGCCCTCAACCAACTCATGCCAAGTCTTCCTATCTCTATCTAGCTATCTTCTGCAGATCCCTCCAGCTCTTCTTTATATTGTTGATCTCTACCTCCAAATCTCGTCTCCATGTATTTATAGACCGCCCTTTCTTTCGTTGTCCTTGTGAGTTCCATTAAAGGAACCTTCTTGTTATATTTTCCTCTGGCTCCATAGCCCGCCTGAAATACTTTCTGTTTCTAGCAAGTTCTCCCGCCTTCTCCAGCGCTGTGTTCTCTCTCTCTTTCTCGCGATCGTTCTAGGCAAGATTTATCATTCTTATTGTGATGTATAAACAGACAAACATCAGGACGTAATGTACGTGCACCAACCTTCAGCACCTATTTGAACACAGTTGCTTATCCTTCGGTGGGGTGTACAATTTCAGCCAGCTATTGTGTGCGGTTCGCTCTCCGCTAGTCTTTGACTGTCCCCAGCCGTAACCCACAAGGCAGTGGGCTGCTTTTTCTTTCAGGGCAGCGACCCTTAGACGGCCTGCCCTACCGGGTTTATGAACGCCATCTGACCAACAAAACCGGTGGTTTTAATGAACACCTTGGTTTGCCACCCGTTCAGGTTTGTTTGCGGTTTGCTCCGCTAGCCTTTGATTGTCCCCAATTAAAACTACAAGGCAGCAGTAGTTTCCTGCGAGCGGAAACGCGCACTGGCTTTACCTCTGCTGGGCTTTCTAGTTGCTCTGTGCATTTGGGTGGGACCCGCCACGTTTACCGCTTCCGCGCTTGCACTGGTTTTGCCTCTGCTGGGCTTTCCAGTTCTGCTTATGTGGGTGGGACGCACACCCTCTTGCCTGCCCTGTTCGCTGCTGCAGTGCTTACTTCGCTTTCCCCGCTTGCCGTGCCGGCCTGCCCCTCGATGAGGCCCATTATGATGGCTTTGCCAGCGTACGTGCTAGCTCTGCCCTGATGCCCTGTCACCATCGACTTATTCCGTGCTCAAACTTTTTGTGCCTTTCGTGTCGTGCACACATTTGCCTGGGCTGTCACCGTCTGTGACTCAACCCGGTCCCACACCCACGTCATAGGGTCACGGGTCTCGCCCCATGTGGTACCGCCCTTGCAACGTCTGTATGTGTGCTCGCTCGGTCCTGGTGCCTACCTCACTATTTCCGTCAATTCTCAGTGGGCTGTTCGACTTCGAAGGGGCAAAATTCGAGTTTCACCCCATGATGAAGACATGTAACTCAACTCAGCACCCAGCATGCTCATCGGTTCTAGAGAGACGAATCAAGAAAGAGCATGCGTGGGCTTCGAATTTCGCCACACGCGGGTCAACGTCCCTTCGATGGTTTTTACTTTTGACCTATGTGGACCAACGTGCAGCCCAACTCATCACCCAGCATCCTCATCGGCTCAAGAGTAGTGCTTCAAGAGAGAGAATGCTCGGGCTCCGAATTTCGCCGCATGTGGGTCGACGTCCCTTCGATGGTTTTGATTTGTGTCTCTCTGTGATGGGAGCTATACTTCTGACCCATGTAGGCCATCGTGCGGGCAAATAGGCGGAACTCATCACCCTACAACTTCATCTGCTCAAGAGAAGTGCATCAAGAGAGAGAATGCGCGGGCTCCGAGTTCCGTCCCGCAAGGATCCACATGTGTCGTTCTAGCTTTTCCCATCGTCCGGGAGAGGCGAGCATTAATAGTAACTCTGGGAGTTCGCTCGTCTGTATTGCGAGCGGATCCCATCAAGCATGACTACCTTTGCATCTCTACTTGCACCAGAGTAGCTCTCCCCCGGCACCTGCCCTCTTAGCCAGACCGGAACTACCGTCTGTTACCAGGGTCACCACTTGGAGGTGAGAGCAGGGGACTAGAGCCACCTCCCTAATCCTGGCGCGCCGCTTCCTTGCGCCTTTGTCCCCGCGCTGTGTTCAACATTACTTTAATGTCATGCTGCCACCTTCGTCTTTATCGTCCACTTCCTCGTACTCCAGGAACCATACCTAATGTTGATAGCATTATTTAATTTCACAATGGTTACATTTATGTATTTCTTTTCTTTCGTAGACTGTTCGACAATAATCGATTATATCAGGATCTAAACGGTCGTCAACTAGTATGCAAAGTGATCTGACTGACATTGTGCAACATTGAACTATATCTTCTTGATATTCTAAACGGTCGCCAACTAGTATGCAAAGTGATCTGACTGACATTGTGCAACATTGAACTATATCTTCTTGATATTCTAAACGGTCGCCAACTGGTATGCAAAGTGATCTGACTGACATTGTGCAACATTGAACTATATCTTCTTGATATTCTAAACGGTCGCCAACTAGTATGCAAAGTGATCTGACTGACATTGTGCAACATTGAACTATATCTTCTTGATATTCTAAACGGTCGCCAACTAGTATGCAAAGTGATCTGACTGACATTGTGCAACATTGAACTATATCTTCTTGATATTCTAAACGGTCGCCAACTAGTATGCAAAGTGATCTGACTGACATTGTGCAACATTGAACTATATCTTCTTGCAACGGTCGCCAACTAGTATGCAAATGATTGATGACATGTGCAACATTGAACTATATCGTATTCTAAACGTCGACCAACTAGTATGCAATATCTACTGACATTATGTGCAACTTGAGACTTACTTCTTATATTCTAAACGGTCGCCAACTAGTATGCAAAGTGATCTGACTGACATTGTGCAACATTGAACTATATCTTCTTGATATTCACCCATGTTTCCAGGGGCTCCAAGGGGAGCAAAGAATAGCAACACTGCGACCTACAAGGCATGTTGCAAGAGACAACTGAGGTAGGAGCCTAGGGAAGATACCCTAGTAAATAAAAAGCGTCACGGAAATGGGACGTGCTGGTCTACCTGTAGGTGCATTACTGGTACAACGTACAATCGCTCTTAGGCTCGGATCACATACAAATCACAAAGTGTGGTTAACAAGTGGTCGATATGGAGCATCTGAAGAAGAAGAAGAATGAAGGAAACTTTTTGATATTATAACTTTTTGTGACATCAATTTTACGAATTAATCAGAACTAAATTGATTGATCGATGACTATAAAGTAACAAAATTGATTGATCGATGACTGAAATGAAAATCGTGGCATATCCTAAAGACGTAGCCATCAACTACAGTAAACGAGTCGTTGATTTTCTAGGCACCACTTATACGTTCAGTAGTTTGCCATTGTTTTCTGAACGGGTGGCGCCATCGTCCTTTTTGTTTAAATCAATGGAAACAATTTGCAAGCAAACTGTCCGCAGCGTGATTCGAACTCAGAACGTCGGAGTTAATAGACCGAGTCACTAACCCCTAGGCCACAGACGCCACACGATCGATGACTACAAAGTAACAAAAATTGATCTGATCGATTTGACTGACAAAAGTAATAAAATTGATTGATCGGTGACTACAAAGTAACGTAAGGCTGTTATTGGGTGGGTAACACTTTATTCAACAATTATGTTATTAACGAGGGTGGGGAGTTTAAACAACACCCATACACTAGTAATAATCTCATATGTCTGATTTTTGCTTAGTATGTGGGGCGCGTGCTGTCAGCGCGTGTTGCGTGGATTCACATTGGTAAACGTCGGTGTTGACAAAGGCCGGTGGTGCTCATAGATGGTCTCTAGTCGACTTCTTAGCCCTCTGTGTGAGACCTGATCGAGGAAAGTCACTCGTGATCTTCAGTTCTGGAAGCGAATCAGAGACAGATCACTGGTAGAGATATTGCTCGTGTGTGACTGTGTGTATTTCTTGACGATTAGTTTTCATTCAAGAAAACATTGACCGACTGGATTAATTTGAGTAGCAGTTCAAAGGTAGGGTAATTATATGTACTTTGGCTTAAGGATGTACTTGTGTGTAGCTATGTATGTGTGTGTGTGTATGCTAGTATTAGTGAATATATGTGTATGAATTTTGATGTAAACGTGTCTGGTTCTGTGTGTGTGTCTGTGTAGATCTGTTTTTGTGTGTGTTTATTTATACGGTGTGTAATTTAAAAATAATAACTGTCTTTATCACGTGTGTAATATCGCTTTTTAGAGCGGTGTAGAACATTGGAGACATGAGACTGAGAAGTCAAGTGAGCGTAGTGATCTCGATCATAAACCCAAGCGTACCTGGCACAAATCCCATGGTGGGCAAGTTTGGAAGCAAATTCGTTTCCGTGGGATTTTACAAAAGGTAAAAATAGATCTCACCGTTTAGAAGTCAACGGCAAACTACTGAACGTGTAAGTGGTGCCTAGAAAATCAACGACTCGTTTACTGTGGTTGATGGCTACGTCCTGTAAAAGATATATGTCACTATTTTCATTTTTCAAAACATGGAAACAATTGGAAAGGATGTCAGGAGAGAAGAAGAGATGGAAGAAGTTTATTGAAAATATATACTCCGTTGTGAGTTAAAATGAGAAGAAGTGAGGTGAAGAAATGAGGAGACTCAGTAAAGTGAAGAATGAGATGAAGAGTGAGGTGAAGATGAGGAAGAAGTGAGATGAAGAAGTGAGGTGAAGAAGTGAGATGAAGAAATGAGGTGAAGAAGTGAGATGAAGAAATGAGGAGACTCAGTAAAGTGAAGAAGTGAGATGAAGAAGTGAGGTGAAGAAGTGAGGTGAAGAAGTGAGATGAAGAAATAAGGTGAAGAAGTGAGATGAAGAAATGAGGAGACTCAGTAAAGTGAAGAGGAGATGAAGAAGTGAGGTGAAGAAGTGAGTGAAGAAGTGAAATGAAGAATGAGGTGAAGAAGTGAGATGAAGAAATGAGGAGACTCAGTAAAGTGAAAGTGAGATGAAAGTGAGGTGAAGAAGTGAGATGAAGAAATGGAGACTCAGTAAAGTGAAGAGTGAGATGAAGAAGTGAGTGAAGAAGTAAAGTGAAGAAATGAGATAGAAGTGAAGTGAAGAAGTGAGGTGAAAAGTGAGGTGAAGAAGTGAGGTGAAAGTGAGGTGAGAAGTGAGGTGAAGAAGTGAGGAGGAAGTGAAGGAGAAGAAGAGACATGAAATGCTTGTTAATTAAACAACAAAAAAACATATTCCTTGAGTTATATCACAACAAAGACTGTAGGAACAATTTAATTAACATATTCTTGAGTTCTATCACAACAACAAGACAGTAGGAACATATTCCTTGAGTTCTATCACAACAACAAGACAGTAGGAACATATTCCTTGAGTTCTATCACAACAACAAGACAGTAGGAACATATTCCTGAGTTCTATCACAACAATCAGTAGGAACATATTCCTTGAGTTCTATCACAACAAGACAGTAGGAACAATTTAATTAAGAAAATCTAAGAAGCTTAGTACAATTTAAGGTAAACATTTTAGAAAAAAAATAAACACAATGTACTGGGACGGATTAACGAAATGTATAAGCGTTCGGCTATCGACTCGGACACTAAAAGATTGTGTGTTCCATCCAACACTCGACGTTTAACACATCAAGAAAGAATTAGATTTACATCTCAAATAGTCTAATTGATTTCTATCTAGCGGGTGAGAGTCTAAGTTAGATTTACTATCTCACGCGAGGTAGAGTCTAGAAATATTTACTATCTCACCGATGAGAGTCTAGAAATAGTTTACTATCTCACGACTGAATCTAGAATAGTTACTATCTCACCGGATGTAGAGTCTAGAATAGATTACTATCTCAGCGGACTAGAGTCTAAATTAGATTTACTATCTCACGGAGTGTAGAGTCTAGAGTTAGATTTACTATTCACGGATGTAGAGTCTAGAAATAGATTTACTATCTCAGGATGTAGAGTCAAGTTAGTTTACTATCTCACTCGGAGTAATCTAGGTTGTTACTATTCACGCAGAATCTGAAAGATTTACTATCTCACGAGGTAAGTCTAGAGTTAGTTACTATCTCACGCGGATGTAGATCTAGAAATAGATTTACTATCTCACGCGAGTAGAGAATCTAGAGTTAGATTTACTATCTCACGGAGTGTAGAGTCTAGAGTTAGATTTACTATTCGCGGATGTAGAGTCTAGAAATAGATTTACTATCTCACGCGGAGTGTAGAGTCTAGAAATAGATTTACTATCTCACGGATAGAGTCTAGAAATAGATTTACTATCTCACGCGGACTAGAGTCTAGAAATATGAAGTGATGTGACTTTATATCTTATGGTCAGGAACGACTACAAGAAAATTGTATTTTATTACACACAAATTAATAGACAAATTATGAGAATGTAGACACGATTTTACACTCTCACTTCGTGTAATAAAAGTCGCATACATAAACTTTGAACCTCAGAAATATCAGAGACCGTAGAAACACCATATCAGCTAGCACAGAACTCATAACAACTGAATCTAAGAATGAATATAGGGACTTTTGTTTAGATAATTTTATATGTTCAATGTATTTATATGGAATGTATATATATATGTCAGTATATATATGTTAGTATATATATGTTATTTATTATATTTGATGTATATATATATATTTATATTTTGTATATATATTATGTATACTATATATTATGATATATTAATTATCTTTATTTGAATGTTTTTATTTATTTTATTATATATATTTCGTAATATATATGTGTATATTATATTTGCAATGTATTATATGTTGCAATGAATATATATTTCAATATATTATATTATATATATATGTTCAATATATATTATATATATATATTTAATGTAATATATATTTATATATATATATGTGCTTATACTATATATGTGTGTATACTATATGTTGCAAGTATAACTAATAGTGCAATGCAAACTATATATTGCAATGTATACTTATATATTGCAAATGTACTATATATCAGGAATGTAATAATATGGCAATTTATTATTTTTCGAATGTATACTTATATATGTTGCAATGTATACTATATAGTTGCAAGTATACTTATATATTTACAATTTATGAGCAGGTATATCAACTCAAAAGCGAACTTAATATGTTCAAGTAAGAAAGTTGGTATATTATATACAAATCTAAGAGGAAGAAAAGAATTCTAAACGTGAGATGTATACATTATCGTTGATGTATGAATGCATTTTGCAATGTATACGTAATGTCAATGTATATTATAATGTCAATGATATATATACTAATGAACAATAGAATTTACTATAATGTAGCAATGTAACTTATATATGATAATTTACTTATATGAGAATAAACAATAATTATATATGTGACCATCTTGACTAATGTGAATTAAACTATAATGTATATGATAAATATTTGAATGTACTATATATGTTGCAATGTACTTATATATGCAAGAATATATTGATGATACTATATAGACGATGTAGACTTATATATGTGAAATATTGATGTATGTAGACAATGTAGACTTGATATATGAGAAAATATTGATGTACTAGAAGCCGATGAGCTTACTATATTACAATTATGATGATATCAAATAAAGCGATGTTTAACTTGTTATAAGAAAATATTGATGTCTTGATAACACAAATCTAAGATGAGAAAAAGAAATTTCTAGAAGACGATGTAGACTGATATATGAGATGAATATTGATGCTAGGAACGATATAGAATTATAAATGAGAAATATTGATGACAGAAGACGATAAATAGAGCATTGATATATAAGAAAATATTGATTACTAGAAGACATATAGACTTGATATATGAGACCATCTTGACTGTACTGAAGAGATAAGTAGACTTGATATATGAGAAAATATTGATGTACTAGAAGACGATGTAGACTTGATATATGAGAAATAACAAATCAAGTTTATATGAAGCAATAAGTTTGACAAATTAGGAGAGCTGCGATAGTGTAGTAATTAATGTACTTTCTTCGTACACGCGTGGTTCAGGGTTAAAATCTACATTAGGAGTGAGTGAAATTGCTGTGCCATCTAACGACGTCAGGTCGACCGAATCTCA
This sequence comes from Arion vulgaris, assembly GCA_020796225.1. Taxonomy (NCBI): domain Eukaryota; kingdom Metazoa; phylum Mollusca; class Gastropoda; order Stylommatophora; family Arionidae; genus Arion; species Arion vulgaris. The sequence goes on from CM036760.1 coordinate 65,832,862, forward strand.
TTTGGGTAGAAGCGAGAAACCGAGAAGTCAAGATGGCTGAAGTAATGTTGACCAAAGCCCCCATCGTGTACCTAGGATCAAAGTTAAATGCAGGCCTAGCGCCGTATTCTTATGTTCTGCATATTAAAGAGAGTTGTCTATTAAAGAACACAACATCAAGGACAATTTAATATTTCGGAAGCATCAAACGACATGAGTGCATAGAGAAGATAATTTTGGAGGCAATGGTGCATGGACGAAGAATGAGAGGAAGATCTAGAAGACGATGGGTGCGAGATGTCATTGACAATCTGAGGATGACTACTGCTGACACCGGTCAACTTGCACAGAACATAGAGAGTTTTTCGTGATTGCTGTCATGGAGGCCATGTTCAAGAATGGACAAGCTACTTGATGATGGTGAACACCGTTCTCACCAAATTCATCTGATTATTCAAATGCCTACATCATGAATCAATATTAATACTTTCTGAGGCACTAACATGTGTTTTAGAATTGTTGCGAAGTCGATCGTGTCTACACTGAAATCGTATTATTGAATATTGCTCAAGACAGATCAGCCTGACGTACACTTCTTCGACACAGTTCTTCGGCCTGCGAGGCAAGAACAAAAACGTCAAAATAGAAAGCCAGTAAAACTTCCCACAAGTGCAAGTATACCTTGCCCACACTGTACAAGAACATTTCAAGCCGTATCGAGCTCACTAGTCATCTACGCACACACAGACAAACATAACGCAACTACATTCCTTGGATGAAAATTTGTGTGGTCATCATCACCCGTGATGGACGAGCATCAATCAATTATTGAATCTGATTTCATAGATTCCAAGAAGTTAACTAATTTTATTTGAGGGGTAACCAGTTTTAAAACGTAACAAGAAATTACCGGAGCCTACAAGAACGACAAGTTCTTCTTCTTCTTCTTCGAGCGCTCCATATCGAGCACTTGTTAACTACTCTCCGTGATTGATATGTGATCCAAGACTAAGAGTGATTGTACGTTGTGCCAGTTATGCGCCTACAAGTAGACCAGCGCAATCGATTTCTGCGACGCTTTTTATTTACTAGGGTAGCTTCTATATGTCTCTACCTTAGTCACCTCTTACGACATGCTTTGTAGGTCGTAGTGTTACTATTCTTTGCTTCCGTTGCAAACCCTGTCAACACACAGCAGAATGGTAACAAAGTGGACAGGCGGCTCCAGGAAAATACAAATGCTAAATCTGAAATTGAACCACGACGAATATTTCTCTCATAACCAATAGTTATTCGTGAAGAGAATTATTTCGTAACAACGTCAAGTATTTCTGTAACAATGTCTACATTATTTCTGTAACAACATCTAAAGTATTTTGTAACAATGTGAAATTATTTCTGTAACAATGTCTAAAGTATTTATGTAACAATGTCTAAAGTATTTCTGTAACAATGTCTAAAGTATTTCTGTAACAATGTCTAAAGTATTTCTGTAACAACGACGAAAATTTCACATGTTAGAGTTTCGTAACAACGACGAAATTATTTCTGTAACAACGTCTAGTATTTGAACAATGCGAAAGTTTCTAACAAGGGTCAAATTATTTCTTAACAACGTCTAAAGTATTTATGATAACAACGAGAATATTTCTGTAAACGTCGTTTATTTCGTAACAACGTCTAGTATTTATGTAACACGAAAGTGATTTCTTAACAACGAGAAAGTATTCTCTAACAATGGCGAATTATTTATGCAACCAGTCTAAAAGTATTTCTTACCCAACGACGAAATTATTCTGCCAACGTCTAAATTATTCTGACAACGTCTAAGTATTTCTGTAACAATGACGACGTATTTTGTAATCAAATAACTGCAACAACGTCTAATATTTCTTCAACGTCTAAAGTATTTTGTAACAACGTCTGAGTATTTCTGTAACAACGTCTAAAGTTTCTGTAACAACGTCTAGTATTTCGTAACAACGTCTAGTATTTCGTAACACGTCATAAAGTTCGAACAAGTCTAGTATTTCGTAACAACGTCTAAAGTATTTCTGTAACAACGTCTAAAGTATTTCTGTAACAACGTCTAAAGTATTTCTGTAACAACGTCTAAAGTATTTCTGTAACAACGTCTAAAGTATTTCTGTAACAACGTCTATTTGTGCTGTACTGTATCCGGACGAAAATCATTTGGTCGTCACATAGCGAGCTTCGTATTTGTGCTGCGTAAGAATACAGATAACTGATTCTATTTTAAACATGCGGTTTCAAAAACGGTAGAGTCAGTTATTTAAAAACCTAGTGTCATTTAGTGAGTGACTAGGAGAATTAGTTTCATTTAGTGAGTGTTTATTTGAACTAGTGTTATTTAGTCAGTGAATAGGTGAATTACTTTCATATATTAAGTGATGTCTTTTTATGTCCAGTCGACGCTCCCAGCGTAGAAAACAGTTCTCTCATTATGCCAAAACACGCTGCCAACGTCTAATTTGAGTCCATGCATGTTTTGTTTTACTGTTCAGCTACTATACGTCCGATACTGTTTTTGTTTACAGAATTCAACGGGCAGATAACTCCCATTTCATTCATATACTATACAGCATGATCGAATTTAGTTTCGAAATTTTAGTAAATAGTTTTATTCGCAAATATATTTTTCCTGTTGTGAAAAAGTGAACTTTCATGCGAAAAGTTTAGTTATAAGATGTTGTTTCGTCCTCCACGTCGATAAAGTGCCGAACAAGACATGGATTTGTTCCAAAGTTCAAATAAACACACACAGTGTTTCATGTTTATGATTTCACCGACAATGATGGAGAATTCAGCAATGGCTAAGTATTGATTCAATTTTGAAAGTCGTAGTAGTTACTCTGAACATGAAATACAACAATAATTTACTAAATAAATACTAATTTACATATATAACTATTTATTATCAGATTGTTCAGAATGTAATTCTGCATATTTTGATACCAACAGTATAAATCTAGCTTACAAAGAATTTAAGTTATTGGCATATTTCCAAGATCATTCAATTTTGAAAAATTTTGCTAGAAATGTGTTCTGGCAGAGCGTGATTACCCCCCAAAGTTTTCTTGGACACAAAGAGTGGAATATAGTGTCATTTAGTGAAGTGTTGCCATTTAGTTAGTAGCTCAGTCAACTGGTATCATTTAGTGAGTGGTGTAGTCAACTGGTATCATTTAGTGAGTGGTTCTGTCAATTGGTATCATTTAGTGAGTGGTTCTGTCAATTGGTATCATTTAGTGAGTGGTTATGTCAATTGGTATCATTTAGTGAGTGGCTCAGTAAATTGGTTTCATTTAGTGAGTGGTTCTGTCAATTGGTATCATTTAGTGAGTGGCTCAGTCAACTGGTTCATTTAGTGAGTGGTTCTGTCAATTGGTATCATTTAGTAAGTGGCTCAGTCAACTGGTATCATTTAGTTAGTGGTTCTGTCAATTGGTATCATTTAGTAAGCGGCTCAGTCAACTGGTATCATTTAGTGAGTGGCTCAGTAAATTGGTTTCATTTAGTGAGTGGTTCTGTCAATTGGTATCATTTAGTGAGTGGCTCAGTCAACTGGTATCATTTAGTGAGTGATTCTGTCAATGGTTCATTTAGTGAGTGGTTCTGTCAATTGGTATCATTTAGTGAGTGGCTTAGTCAACTGGTATCATTTAGTGAGTGGTTCTGTCAATTGGTATCATTTAGTAAGTGGCTCAGTCAACTGGTATCATTTAGTGAGTGGTTCTGTCAATTGGTATCATTTAGTAAGTGGCTCAGTCAACTGGTATCATTTAGTAAGTGGCTAAGTCAACTGGTATCATTTAGTGAGTGGCTCAGTCAACTGGTATCATTTAGTAGTGGCTCAGTCAACTGGTATCATTTAGTAAGTGGCTCAGTCAACTGGTATCATTTAGTAAGTGGCTCAGTCAATTGGTATCATTTAGTGAGTGGCTCAGTCAACTGGTATCATTTAGTAAGTGGTTCTGTCAATTGGTATCATTTAGTAGTTGCTCAGTCAACTGGTATCATTTAGTAAGTGGCTCAGTCAATTGGTATCATTTAGTGAGTGGCTCAGTCAACTGGTATCATTTAGTAGTGGCTCAGTCAACTGGTATCATTTAGTAAGTGGCTCAGTCAACTGGTATCATTTAGTAAGTGGCTCAGTCAATTGGTATCATTTAGTAAGTGGCTCAGTCAACTGGTATCATTTAGTAAGTGGTTCTGTCAATTGGTATCATTTAGTAAGTGGCTCAGTCAACTGGTATCATTTAGTAAGTGGCTCAGTCAATTGGTATCATTTAGTGAGTGGCTCAGTCAACTGGTATCATTTAGTAAGTGGTTCTGTCAATTGGTATCATTTAGTAAGTGGCTCAGTCAACTAGTATCATTTAGTAAGTGGTTCTTTCAATTGGTATCATTTAGTAAGTGGCTCAGTCAACTGGTATCATTTAGTAAGTGGCTCAGTCAATTGGTATCATTTAGTAAGTGGCTCAGTCAACTGGTATCATTTAGTGAGTGGTTCAGTCAACTGGTATCATTTAGTGAGTGGTTCAGTCAACTGGTATCATTTAGTGAGTGGTTCAGTCAACTGGTATCATTTAGTGAGTGGTTCAGTCAACTGGTATCATTTAGTGAGTGGTTCTGTCAATTTGTATCATTTAGTGAGTGGTTCTGTCAATTGGTATCATTTAGTGAGTGGTTCTGTCAATTGGTATCATTTAGTGAGTGGTTCTGTCAATTGGTATCATTTAGTGAGTGGTTATGTCAACTGGTATCATTTAGTGAGTGGTTCTGTCAATTGGTATCATTTAGTGAGTGGCTCAGTCAACTGGTATCATTTAGTGAGTGGTTACATATATTAAAGTTATCAAACGAGTTAGTGGACGAGTGCTATCTTGTGAGTGAGTGAGTAAATTAGTGAGTTAGTGTCATCTAGTGAGTGAGTGAGTAAATTAGTAGTGTCTACTGAGTGACTCGACGAATCAGTGACATGAAATAAGTGATTGAGAGAACTGTATTGTACTAACTAACACTTTTTCAATAACTTGAGTAGAGTGGTCGAGTTTCCTGAAACTAACTGTATTACCCAGAGCAAACCTGACTTACCAAAGATGGTTGTCTTATCACGAGATCGGTTTATTTTTAGTCTGGGAGGGATGACTGCATTGACGTTTGAGTTTCCTGTTTGCTTTTGGTCTCATAGAAACAGGGGCGATAACAGCAGGATATCAGGGGATGCTATCCATTATTTTAATGATATATTGCGAACAGACAGAAGCTTGGGTTATGGGAATTGGCAGTGGCTGTTCCGGTTTGGGATGAAATCTGCGAGTCTGTTCCTTCTTTGATTGATGTTGGTTTCATCTGGAGTAGTTGGACAACCTCGTCTGTTGGGGAATTACATCATTACATCATAAATGTAGTTGTTGGACAACCTCGTCTGTTGGGGAATTACATCATTACATCATATATGTAGTTGTTGGACAACCTCGTCTGTTGGGAATTACATTATTACATCATATATGTAGTTGTTGAACAAACTCGTCTGTTGGGAATTACATTATTACATCATATATGGAGTTGTTGGGCAAACTCGTCTGTTGGGAATTACATCATATATGTAGTAGTTGGGCAACCTCGTCTGTTGGGGAATTACATCATTACATCATATATGTAGTAGTTGGACAACCTCGTCTGTTGGGGAATTACATCATTACATCATATATGTAGTAGTTGGACAACCTCGTCTGTTGGGAATTACATTATTACATCATATATGGAGTTGTTGGGCAAACTCGTCTGTTGGGAATTACATTATTACATCATATATGGAGTTGTTGGGCAAACTCGTCTGTTGGGAATTACATCATTACATCATATATGTAGTAGTTGGACAACCTCGTCTGTTGGGGAATTACATCATTACATCATATATGGAGTTGTTGGGCAAACTCGTCTGTTGGGAATTACATCATTACATCATATATGTAGTAGTTGGACAACCTCGTCTGTTGGGAATTACATCATTACATCATATATGTAGTAGTTGGACAACCTCGTCTGTTGGGAATTACATCATTACATCATATATATAGTTGGACAACCTCGTCTGTTGAGGAATTACATCATTACATCATATAGTAGTTGTTGGACAACCTCGTCTGTTGAGAATTATCATTACATCATATATGTAGTAGTTGGACAACTGTCTGTTAGGATTCATCATTACATCATTTATGTAGTTGTTGACAACCTCTCATTTAGAGGGAATCATCATTATCATTTAGAAGTGGGACAACCTGTCTGTTGAAGGGATACATTCATTAATCATCATGTATTTAGTAGTTCGACAACCTGGTCTTTGAGGAATTCTCATCATGAAATAATTAGTAAGTGGCTCAGTATTGGATAAACTGTCTGTTGAAGGATCATTAATTTGACATCATTTAGTAAGTGTTGACAACTGTATCTTTGAGGGTATCTTAATTGTATCATATAGTGAGTAGTTCTGGCAATTGGATCATTTAGTCATTGCAATTGGTATCATTACATCATTTATATGTGAGTTGTTGGACAACTCGTCTTTGGGGGTTTACATCAATTACATCATTTAGTAGTGGACAACTGTTCATTTAGGGAATGTTACATATTAAAGTTATAAACGAGTTGTGGACAAGCTCTTGTAGTGAGGAGTAACATCATTAGTCATTAGTAGTGATTTGGACAATTCGTAGTGTTTGGGAATTACAATCAGTGACATAAATATAATTTGATTGGACAACTGTCTCTTGAGAATTAACATAAATTACATCTGATAGAGTGGTGGTCAACCTACTGTTTAGGAATAACCTGATTACACAAGATGAGTTGTCTGAAAACAGATCGTTTATTTAGTCTGGAGATGTACTCATATGATGTTTGGAGTTCCTGTTTTGTTTGGTTATATACAAAAACATAATATAATGCTAGTAGTTTGGCAACCAGACTGTTAGGGAATTCAGTCATTCATCATTTGGTTGTCTGGACAAGCTCTTCTGTTGATTATATTGTTTCATCTAGGAGTAGTTGGACAACCTCGTCTGTTGGGGAATTACATCATTACATCATATATGTAGTTGTTGGACAACCTCGTCTGTTGGGGAATTACATCATTACATCATATATGTAGTTGTTGGACAACCTCGTCTGTTGGGAATTACATTATTACATCATATATGTAGTTGTTGGACAACCTCATCTGTTGGGAATTACATCATTACATCATATATGTAGTGTTGAGAACCTCGTCAGTTGGGGAATTACATCATTACATCATATATGTAGTTGTTGCACAACCTCGTCTGTTGGGGAATTACATTATTACATCATATATGTAGTTGTTGGACAACCTCGTCTCTTGGGGAATTACATCATTACATCATATATGTAGTTGTTGGACAACCTCGTCTGTTGGGGAATTACATCATTACATCATATATGTAGTTGTTGGACAACCTCGTCTGTTGGGAATTACATTATTACATCATATATGTAGTTGTTGCACAACGTCGTCTGTTGGGGAATTACATCATTACATCATAAATGTAGTTGTTGGACAACCTCGTCTGTTGGGGAATTACATCATTACATCATATATGTAGTTGTTGGACAACCTCGTCTGTTGGGGAATTACATCATTACATCATATATGTAGTTGTTGGACAACCTCGTCTTTTGGGGGAATTACATCATTACATCATATATGTAGTTGTTGCACAACCTCGTCTGTTGGGAATTACATCATTACATCATATATGTAGGTTGATTAGGACAACCTCGTCTGTTGGGAATTACATCATTACACAAAGACAGTATTATATATGAAATTATGTGCGAACGTTAATATGTTTACTTATTACTCTGTCCCTCGTGGAGCATAGGGCTTCAACTGTCGTCTTTTACTTTTCCTGGACTCTGACAGTTGTCTTAATATCTTCCCATGATTGTTCAGCATTCTTCAATTCCTCAAGAAGAGTTCATCTCCAGGTCTGTATGATTGTTCAGCATTCTTTAATTCCTCAAGAAGAGTTCATCTCCAGGTCTGTATGATTGTTTCAGCATTCTTCAATTCCTCAAGAAGAGTTCATCTCCAGGTCTGTATGATTGTTTCAGCATTCTTTAATTCCTCAAGAAGAGTTCATCTCCAGGTCTGTATAATTGTTCAGCATTCTTTAATTCCTCAAGAAGAGTTTATCTCCAGGTCTGTATGATTGTTTCAGCATTCTTTAATTCCTCAAGAAGAGTTCATCTCCAGGTCTGTATGATTGTTTCAGCATTCTTTAATTCCTCAAGAAGAGTTCATCTCCAGGTCTGTATGATTGTTTCAGCATTCTTTAATTCCTCAAGAAGAGTTCATCTCCAGGTCTGTATGATTGTTCAGCATTCTTTAATTCCTCAAGAAGAGTTCATCTCCAGGTCTGTATGATTGTTTCAGCATTCTTTAATTCCTCAAGAAGAGTTCATCTCCAGGTCTGTATGATTGTTTCAGCATTCTTTAATTCCTCAAGAAGAGTTCATCTCCAGGTCTGTATAATTGTTCAGCATTCTTTAATTCCTCAAGAAGAGTTTATCTCCAGGTCTGTATGATTGTTTCAGCATTCTTTAATTCCTCAAGAAGAGTTCATCTCCAGGTCTGTATGATTGTTTCAGCATTCTTTAATTCCTCAAGAAGAGTTCATCTCCAGGTCTGTATGATTGTTTCAGCATTCTTTAATTCCTCAAGAAGAGTTCATCTCCAGGTCTGTATGATTGTTCAGCATTCTTTAATTCCTCAAGAAGAGTTCATCTCCAGGTCTGTATGATTGTTCAACATTCTTTAATTCCTCAAGAAGAGTTCATCTCCAGGTCTGTATGATTGTTCAGCATTCTTCAATTCCTCAAGAAGAGTTCATCTCCAGGTCTGTATGATTGTTTCAGCATTCTTTAATTCCTCAAGAAGAGTTCATCTCCAGGTCTGTATGATTGTTCAGCATTCTTTAATTCCTCAAGAAGAGTTCATTTCCAGGTCTGTATGATTGTTTCAGCATTCTTTAATTCCTCAAGAAGAGTTCATCTCCAGGTCTGTATGATTGTTCAGCATTCTTTAATTCCTCAAGAAGAGTTCATCTCCAGGTCTGTATGATTGTTCAGCATTCTTTAATTCCTCAAGAAGAGTTATCTCAGGTCTGTATGATTGTTCAGCATTCTTTAATTCCTCAAGAAGAGTTCATCTCCAGGTCTGTATGATTGTTCAGCATTCTTTAATTCCTCAAGAAGAGTTCATCTCCAGGTCTGTATAGGAAGTTTTCTTTACAGTTTTCCATGCGGGTTCTATTTAAGTATTAGTCTATTGAAACTCTACGATGTCTTCTGCAAGTTTGCCTAATCCATCGACATTTTCCCCTCCTCATATGGGTCATCATGGGTTGCTGTCCTGTTTTGATGCACAAATCTGCTTGTGTCACTCTGTCCTACCATCACAATCTGAACAAAACGCTGAAGAAATTTCTTGTGTTCTTATCCGTCTTCTTCTGTGATCGTTTGTTATAAGTTTAATTTTCTGTGGACAACAAACTGTGCAGTCAGCTTCAGATCTGTCAGGTTTTCCTACAGTTTAGTTTTCAGGTCGACTATGTGTGACCACTTGAACCATACATTATCATCATTATCATCCTCCTCATCATCATTATCAAACAGCTTGTCCTGAGTAGAACTTTGCACAGTAACAGTCCTTCGGAATTCTTATCTCGTAGGCCAGATATCCCGCCTCTACAGAGATCATGCTCAAATCATCAGTTATGTCCTGAATCCATCTTGTCCGTGGTCTTCCTCTTCTTCTCTTTGCCAGGATGTCTTCTTAAATGATGATCTTCCTCTTCTTCTCTTCTCTTTGCCAGGATGTCTTCTTAAATGATGATCTTCCTCTTCTTCTCTTCTCTTTGCCAGGATGCCTTCTTAAATGATGATCTTCTCTCTTTCTTCTCTTCTCTTTGCCAGGATGCCTTCTTAAATGATGTCTTCTCTTCTTCCGATCTTCTTAAATGATGTCTTCTCTCTTCTCTTCTCTTTGCCAGGATGCCTTCTTAAATGATGGTCTTCCATCCCTTCTTGCTCTTCTTCTTCTTTGCCAGGATGCCTTCTTAAATGATGGTCTTCTCCATCCCTTCTTGTCTTTTTCTTCTTTTGCCGGATGCCTTCTTAAATGATGGTCTTCTCCTCCCTTCTTTGTCTTCTTCTTCTCTTCTTTGCCGGGATGCCTTCTTAAATGATGGTCTTCCCCATCCCTTCTTGTTCTTCTTCTCTTCTTTGCCAGGATGCCTTCTTAAATGATGGTCTTCTCCATCCCTTCTTGTCCTCTTCTTCTCTTCTTTGCCGGGATGCCTTCTTAAATGATGGTCTTCTCCTTTCTCCTTCTTTGCGGATGCCTTCTAATGTGTCTTCTCTTCTCTTTGCCGGGATGCCTTCTTAAATGATGGTCTTCCTCTTCTCTTCTTTGCCGGGATGTCTTCTTAAATGACGGTCTTCCTCTTCTCTTCTTTGCCGGGATGCCTTCTTAAATGATGGTCTTCCATCCTTCTTGTCTTCTTCTCTTCTTTGCCGGGATGCCTTCTTAAATGATGATCTTCCTCTTCTTCTCTTCTTTGCCGGGATACCTTCTTAAATGATGATCTTCCTCTTCTTCTCTTCTCTTTGCCAGGATGCCTTCTTAAATGATGATCTTCTCCATCCCTTCTTGTCTCTTTATATGTCCAAAATATTTGAATTTTCTCCTTCTTATTTGTAGGATAAGCCAGGGAAGAGACAAATAACAAAACCGATTTCACATGTATGCTGAATATCTGAAGCTATGAAAGTAAACGTATGAAAGTATATATGAATATGTAACAAGTTACACTTCAGATGGACATAGACGGACAGGTTCGGAGGAAACAAAAAAGACAAGACAACCTAGTGCAATCTGACCTTTAGAACTGTCGAGTTGCCTGTATGGTCCCGGACTCGCAAGGGAGCAAAGAATAGTAACACTGCGACCTACAAGGCATGTCTTAAGAAGCAACTGATGTAGGGGCCAAATGAAACTACCCTAGTAAATCAAAAGCATCGCAGAAATCGGATGTGCTGGCGTACTTGTAGGCGAATAACTGGTACAACGTACATCGCTATTAGGCTCTGATCCCATACACATCACAAAGAGTGGTTAACAAGTGGTCGGCATGGAGCGTTCGAGGAAGAAGAAGAAGAAGAAGAACTGTCGAGGTGATCTAGAGAATATTAGAGAATAACAAGTGGGTAAATGGTATAGTTAGTTTTTGATCATTATTTGATATATGACACCTTATTCTTAATTAAGCAGACTTGTTTCATAATAAACTAACTGTCGCAAAACGGCTAGTCATCTGACAAACCGGTCTGGTAGTACCAATTTTCCGACAAGACACATCATGAACCAAAATATTAAATAGATAGATACAACATTATTCACAAAGCCAATTTAATACAATTAGTGCATAGTTCTTTCTAGAATGTATCATATGTAACTTATAATTTATAGTTTCAAAGACTCTACATTTTGATATATGAAATGCTGTTCTTGTGATTAACATAGGAATGTTATAATAAATTTTGCTAGAGAACCCTTCATTCAAAATTATTATTCTTAAAAACAGCTACTTGAAAACGAAGTGTCAATGTGCGTGCACTTTCAGTGCACTCTCAGTGTACTCTCAGTGCACGCACATTTATAGTTAAGGAGATTTTGCTGGAAAAGTGAGACGCGTTCACCAAGAAAATCGTTTATGCAGATAAAGAAACAGATATTGAGTAAAGAATTTAAAGTGTGACATGTACGTAACGTTTTTCCCAGACTAAATATGGCCTCCCGGTCCTCCAGGTTGTTGGTGGGCAATGCGAAAGGCCAGCTAAACATCAATTTAAAAAAAGATGAAATTACAGGAATTAATAACACCCCGAGGGCAGTAAAACCAGGATTAAGAAAGCTCAACAGGCATTTTTCTCTCCTGCTCACAGAGATAAGTTCTAATGTCATCTGCACTAAAACAAAGCTCTGCATATTTATTTATTTATTCTGCAAAATATAAGATTTTCCTTATTGTCTGGCTGAGAAACGTGGTGAGTCACAGAGTTAAATACAACTAAGGTTCATAAATTTACCAACAAATATTTTTTGTAGATTCTTAGACAGGGATGGTATGGTATACCAACAAATATTTTTGGCAATTCTTAGACAGGGATGGTATGGTATACCAACAAATAATTTTGGCAGATTCTTAGACAGGGATGGTATGGTAGACCAACAACTGTAGACCTGAGAATAGTATTATCGATATTAGGGAAGATTGCACAAGATTTTCATTTTAGGGCCGTTAGAAATGTATTGTTTGAATGTATATTTTGTCTGTCGTGTAAGAATTGAATTTCTTTACTTCTGCTGTATCATTTGCTTGATAGTGTGTCGTGTAAGAATTACATTTCTTTACTTCTGCTGTATCATTTGCTTGATAAAGGCCTTTAGGTCGAAACGTATTGCTATTGTTTGTGAATGTTGTAAAACTACAGTACTTTATTTTTCGTGTTTCGTTAGACCTGCAAATAAGAACTGGACAGAAACCAATGTTGACCCAGGTAATGATAACAAAAACTACGGTGGGTAGGTCATACACTGTAAAAGAGACAGTGGAATATCACCAGATAACTACTTGAGTGAAACCTGTATAATGAACCCAAACAGCGAACATCATAAATAGACCTGGAGATGAAATCTTCGTGTGGAACTGAAGGATACTTGAAGATCGTGGTAAGCTATAAGGAAAACGGCCAGAGATCCGGTAAAGTAGAGGACTATTGTTGAGGTCCTATGCTCCACGAGGAGCATAAAGTAAGTAAGTACGAACGTATATAAACACAGAAAGCGAAAATCGAATCTCGTGAAACAAATTCTGCAAACATATTTTTTTTAAATGCAATGATCAAAGACAAAAAATGATTGACATTCAACCTAGATCTGATCGCTCGTATGTTGTCGGGGCCCGCAAGGGAAGCACAGAATTGTAATACTGCGCCCTACAAGGCATGTCGTAAGAGGCGGCAAAGGTAGGGATCCGCACGTGTGTTGCCGGGACCTTAAGGGAGGAAAGAATATGTCGCAATGTGTACCTGTCAGGATCTGGTGTAAGGCAGGGATGCGTAATGTCCTCTCTTTTGTTTAGTATTACAATTGACTGGGTGCTAAAAATGCCATAAAACAACAAGCACCAAGAGGAATAAGATGGACCCCTTTCGATATACTTGAGGATCTGGACTTTGCAGATGATATAGCCCTGGTGTCACACAAATATGAACATATACAAGAGAAAAGTACAATACTTCACAGCACGGCAAAGACAGTAGGCCTCAAAACAAACACAGGAAAAACAAAAATTATGACAAACAGTGAAATCCAACAACCAGTAATGTTAGAAAATGAAACACTGGAAAGGGTTAATCAGTTTACATATCTTGGTAGCGTACTGACACTAAATGGTGGCACAGAAGAAGATATAAAATCACGTCTAAGTAAGGCCAGAACCGCTTTTGCCAGAATGAAACCAGTATGGAAGTCCAAAATCTACAATAGGACCACAAAGCTTAAACTCTATAAAAGCATTGTTTTGCCAGTTTTGCTCTACGGATCGGAGTGTTGGAGGATGACCAAAGGAGATACTAGCAGGCTGTCAGTTTTCCACCACTCTTGTCTTCGCAGAATCTTGGGAATCTTTTGGCCAGTAAAAATATCCAATAACCAACTACTCCAAGATACAAGACAAGAGGCAATGAATGACATACTCAAAAGAGAAGATGGAAATGGCTCGGACATGTTATGAGAATGAGACAAGAAATGCATGCAAGGGTAGCCCTCACTTGGACACCAGAGGAAAGAGAAAGAAAGGCAGACCACGGACAACATGGAGGCGCATGATGGAAGAGGAACTGGACACCGCATCTCTGACGTGGGGCTCTGCGCTGAAGGTTGCACGGGACAGGAGAGCATGGAAAGTCCTTTCTGAAGCCCCATGTGTCAGTAGGCATGACGGGATTAAGTAAGTAAGTAAGTACCTGTCAGGCATGTCGTAAGAGGCGACAAGGGTAGGGGTCCGCACGTGTTCTGCCGGGACTCTCAAGGGGAGGAAAGAATATGTTGCAATGTCTACCTGCCAGGCATGTCGTAAGAGGTATCTAATGAAGGACGGGCATGGGGCTGGGTAATTCACCCCGTAGAAAAGAAAAGCCTACAAATCTTCAACAAACATGACACGAACAATGATAAGAAATAATCGAACTCAACCAAAACATGGGAGGAATTAGAGGGGATGGCAGGAGAGAGAAAGAGTGGGAAGAAATTTGCTGAAGACCTGTGCTCCGTTGGGAGTTGAGAGGTGAAGACCAGATCTGATCCTTGATGACTTTAGCTTATAAAGAAATTCATATCTTGGAAACTGCAAGATTATGGTCACATCAAAAGTGACAGTTGTTTAAAGAGAAGGCAATAATGGGGACATCATTCTTGGTATTCGAGTTTGGGATTAACCACAACATCGGTGACAACAACACATCAATACAATTTTACCTCATGGATCCGCTAGTCCGTTGCTGGAGCTCTCAAGGGGAGTAAAGATTAGTAATACTGCGACCTACAAGGCATGTCGTAAGAGGCGACAAAGGTAGAGACATAGTGAAGCTACCCTAGCAAATAAAAAGCGTCGCAGAAACTGGATATGCTGGCCTTCTTGTAGGCGCATAACTGACACAACGTACAATCACTCTTAGGCTCAGATCGCATATAAATCACAAAGAGTGGTTAACAAGTGGTCGATATGGAGCGTTTGAAGCAGAAGAATACACTTTTACAATCTGGTTGGAGGACGCGGCAGAACTGGCTTGCTAGAAATAATATTGATATTGAGAGTGACAATGTGTAAATGACAATCTACATGAACATCATGAGTTTGACAGTTCACTATCTTTATAACTACATCAGATACCATCATTTGCGACACGGAGTTCGTGTACTCTCGGCTGAGACATTTTCTTGTTATAAGAAAGACATCCGAGCACACATGGTTATTCGCCGAAGTGCAAATATTGATTAAATCTTTATTAATCATTGAAATATTCAATCTTTATCAATCATTCAAAATCTCACAGAACCTGAATTTTAAAATACATATGAACGTGGACATGAACAAAATTACGAATATACCAGATGAAAATCTACTTCACATCTTCTACTTCAAATCTTTTCTTCAAATCTTCTACTTCAAATCTTCTACTTCAAATCTTCTACGTCACCTCTTCCACTTCACATCTTCCACTTCACATCTGCTACTTCACATCTTCTACTTCAAATCTTCTATTTCACATCTTCTACTTCACATCTTCTATTTCACATCTTCTACTTCACATCTTCTATTTCACATCTTCTACTTCACATCTTCTACTTCACATCTTCTATTTCACATCTTCTACTTCACATCTTCTATTTCACATCTTCTACTTCACATCTTCTATTTCACATCTTCTACATCACATCTTCTACTCCACATCTTGTACTTCACATCTTCTACTTCACATCTTCTACTTCACATCTTGTACTTCACATCTTCTACTTCATCTTGTACTTCACATCTTTACTTCATCTTGTACTTCACATCTTCTACTTCACATCTTCTACTCCACATCTTCATTAAACTTCTACTCCACATCTTCTACTTCACATCTTCTACTTCACATCTTCTTCTTCACATCTTCTACTCCACATCTTCTACTTCACATCTTCTACTCCACATCTTCTACTTCACATCTTATCTTCTACTTCACATCTTATCTACTATTTCACATCTTCTACATCACAACTTATCTTCTACTCACATCTTATCTTCTACTTCACATCTTCTACTTCACATCTTCTACTCCACATCTTCTACTCCACATCTTCTACTTCACATCTTCTACTTCACATCTTATCTTCTACTTCACATCTTCTACTTCACATCGTCTACTCCACATCTTCTACTTCACATCTTCTACTTCACATCTTATCTTCTACTTCACATCTTCTATTTCACATCTTCTACTTCATATCTTGTACTTCACATATTCTACTTCACATCTTCTACTTCACATCTTGTACTTCACATCTTCTACTTCCATCTTCCACTTCACATCTTCTACTTCATCTTCTACTTCACATCTTCTACTTCACATCTTCTACTTCACATTTTATCTTCTACTCCACATCTTATCTTCTATTTCACATTTTCTACTTCACATCTTGTACTTCACATCTTCTACTTCATCTTCTTCTTCCATCTTATCTTCTACTTCACATCTTCTACTCCACATCTTCTACTTCACATCTTCTACTCCACATCTTCTATTTCACATCTTCTACGTCACATCTGCTACTTCACATCTTGTACTTCACATCTTCTACTCCACATCGTCTACTCCACATCTTCTACTTCATATCTTCTACTTCCATCTTCTACTTCACATCTTCTACTTCACATCTTCTACTTCACATCTTTTACTTCACATCTTCTCTCCATCTTCTACCATCTTCTACTTCACATCTTCTACTTCACATCTTCTACTCCCCATCTTCTACGTCACATCTTTTACTTCACATCTTCTACTTCACATCTTTTACTTCACATCTTCTACTTCACATCTTTTACTTCACATCTTCTACGTCACATCTTCTACTTCACATCTTTTACTTCACATCTTCTACTTCACATCTTTTACTTCACATCTTCTACTTCACATCTTTTACTTCACATCTTCTTCTTCACATCTTCTACTTCACATCTTTTACTTCACATCTTCTACTTCATATCTTGTACTTCACATCTTCTATTTCACATCTTCTACTTCACATCTTTTACTTCACATCTTCTACTTCACATCTTCTACTTCACATCTTTTACTTCACATCTTCTACTTCATATCTTGTACTTCACATCTTCTATTTCACATCTTCTACTTCACATCTTCTACTTCACATCTTCTATTTCACATCTTCTACTCACATCTTCTACTTCACATCTTTACTTCACATCTTCTACTCACATCTTCTACGTCACATCTTCTACTCACATCTTCATTAACTTCTACTCCACATCTTCTACTTCACATCTTACTTCACATCTTCT
The DNA here is from genome assembly GCA_020796225.1 of Arion vulgaris. Lineage (NCBI taxonomy): Eukaryota > Metazoa > Mollusca > Gastropoda > Stylommatophora > Arionidae > Arion > Arion vulgaris. Next base: position 65,850,081 of record CM036760.1, read on the forward strand.
ACTTCACATCTTCTACTTCCATCTTCTACTTCACATCTTCTACTTCCACATCTTCTACTTCACATACTTCTACTCCATCTTCTACTCCACATCTTCTAATTCACATCTTCTACTCCACATCTTCTACTTCACATCTTCTACTTCACATCTTCTACTTCACATCTTCTACTTCACATCTTCTACTCCACATCTTCAAAACTTCTACTCACATCTTCTACTTCACATCTTCATTAACTTCTACTCACATCTTCTACTTCACATCTTCTACTTCACATCTTCTACTCCACATCTTCTGATTTCTACATCTTGTACTTCACATCTTCTACTCCACATCTTCTACTTCACATCTTGTACTTCACATCTTCTACTTCACATCTTCTACTTCACATCTTCTACTCACATCTTCTACTTCACATCTTCTACTTCACATCTTCTACTCACATCTTCTACTTCATCTTTACTTCACATCTTCTACTTCACATCTTCTACTTCCATCTTACTCATCTTCTACTTCACATCTTCTACTCACTTCTACATTTTACTCACATCTTCTACTTCACATCTTACTTACTTCTACTCACATCTTCTACTTCACATCTTCTACTTCACATCTTCTACTTCACATCTTCTACTTCCATCTTCTACTTCACATCTTCACTCATCTTCTACTACATCTTCTACTCCACATCTTCTACTTCACATCTTCTACTTCACATCTTCTACTTCACATCTTCTACTTCCACATCTTCTATCTTCACATCTTCTACTTCCCATCTTCTACTTCACATCTTTACTTCACATCTTCTACTCACATCTTCTACTTCACATCTTCTACTTCACATCTTCTACTTCACATCTTCTACTTCACATCTTCTACTCACATCTTCTACTTCACATCTTCTACTTCACATCTTCCACTTCATCTCTTGTACTTCACATCTTCTACTTCACATCTTCTACTTCACATCTTCCACTTCACATCTTCTACTTCACATCTTCTACTTCACATCTTCTACTTCACATCTTCTACTTCACATCTTCTACTTCACATTTTCTACTCCACATCTTCTACTTCACATCTTCTACTCCACATCTTCTACTTCATCTTCTACTCCACATCTTCTACTTCACATCTTCTACTCCACATCTTCTATTCTACATCTTCTACTCCACATCTTCTACTTCACATCTTCTACTCCACATCTTCTACTTCACATCTTCTACTCTACATCTTCTACTCCACATCTTCTACTTCACATCTTCTACTCCACATCTTCTACTCTACGTCGTCACCAAACCTCCACTGCACATATCTTCCCACAAACACTGCAGTGTTGTGAATAATTGTCGTAAGTTCAAAAAAGTACAAGAGGAAGAATCTCATTGTTAAATAAATGTAAAGTTGAAAGCACTTTCAAAGTTTCATAAATGATTTCACATTTTCTCCCATCTGAGAATATGCAGACAAAGAACATATATAAAATAGAAGGAATATACTCACAAAAACACACAAATGTAAAGACAAATTGTTTTAACAGACATCTCGCCCAGTGGTTACCGGGGCCCAAATTTGGGGTGTAAAGAATAGAGCCATTGTTACCTGCCACGCATGTCGTAAGAGGCGACTAAGGAAACTTGACTGAAATCGGATGCATGTGTCCTAAATGTGTAAGTCTATGCGTTTAGGGGCCTACCAAACCAATGTGCAACGTATACACGTTCTTGGCAAAGATCAAACATATCACAAAGAGTGATTACAATTGGTCGTAAAGAACGAACGCAAAGAAGAAGAAGAACAGACATCTCAGAAAAGATTAAGAAAACTAACGGAATTAATTAACACCAGCCCTCCCTAAACACCGAACATATAAAAATGTGCCATTATAGTTTTATTTGATCTTAGAAGTTTCACAACAAATGTGGGATGTGGTAGCATGTTGAAGTTTCACAACACAAGTTGGATGTGGTTGCATGTTGAAGTTTCACAAGTTGGATGTGGTAGCATGTTGAAGTTTCAAGATTGGATGTGGTAGCATGTTGAAGTTTCACAAGTTGGATGTGGTAGCATGTCGAAGTTTCACAAGTTGGATGTAGTAGCATGTTGAAGTTTCACAAGTTGGATGTGGTAGCATGTCGGTCTGGTTTGATCAAACATAACTAATAGTTGTTGGTGCTGTATAAAAACTATCATCTCTCATCTTTGGGTCAGATACATTGAACACCTTTACTTCCCAATGCTTTTCGTCGTACTCAATTGTGGCTGGATCGAGCTGAGAGCTGTTACTATTAGGAAAAGAATTCCACTCTAGCTGTAGAATTGAACCAGGACAACACACTCCACTCTAGCTGTAGAATTAAACCAGGACAACACATTCCACTCCAGCTGTAGAATTGAACCAGGACAACACATTCCACTCCAGCTGTAGAATTGAACCAGGACAACACATTCCACTCCAGCTGTAGAACTGAACCAGGACAACACATTCCACTCCAGCTGTAGAATTGAACCAGGACAACCCATTCCACTCCAGCTGTAGAATTGAACCAGGACAACACACCTAGGAAGAGGATATATATTATATTATATACGACAAACTCTGAATCTTACAAGAAGAGATACGATCAGAAACGATGAAATCAGTAGAAAGGGAGATCCTTGCCGGTGCTAAAATATATTAAGAAACAACAAGTCAAATGGTTCGGACACGTAAGGTTACCACAAGACAGTCTTCCCCAACAGCAACAGGTCCAGAGGACGACCGCGTAAACGATGAATCGAACGAATATCCGAGGCACTAAATTCCACATTGTACAAATCGCATTGGGAGGCTCGTTCTATGTAGCTCTTTGTTCTACCTCACGCCGAAAGGTATAACAGGATTAGAGAATATATATATATCATTGGTCTCTTTGTCTCAGGAAACAGTATGCTTTACGCCACTTAATTTGTTCTGTGCTCACTCACAACGTTTCGTGTGGCTGTAATGTCCAATTCTTAAGTGAGTATAAACATACAGTAACTTCACTGCCAAGTTTTTTATATGATTTACGTGTGGAATTGTGTTCCCCTTGAAGCAACTATCAAGTCATCCCAGCTTCTGTCGGTTAGCAGAGAAACAGTTGGAACTTAAAGTGGTTGATAACTTCACCCATCGTGTACAACAAGTCATACTTATACCAGGGTTGTCAGTACACTTGGACGCTTCTGTAGAGAATGGGCCCAGGGCGTCGTCAATGCGGAGATTCTTGCACTCGTGGATCAGCACTCTCATCCAGGTGATATCATTATCTACACCGATGGCTCTGTCAGACGCGGAACCAGATCATCGTGGGCTTATTCAGCACAACGAAACGGTCGCACACTTCATGAGGACTGCGGCGCTTTCGAGACAACGACATCGAGTATGACTATGGAGATCACCGCTGCCTCCAGGGCTCTGTCATGGGTGGCTGCGCAGCAGGTAACCCATGCGATTATCAAATCAGACTCGATGAATATGCTTCAAATGATTGCATCTGGAAGTATGCGTGTGGAATGGGTGAACATCATTCGGAGATCACATCTCAAGAAAATGAATTGGCTGTACACACCTGGACATGCTGGAGTGCGGGGTAACGAGCGTGCTGACTTTCTTGCAAACAATGTCCCTACTCAAACGGCAGAAGTATGGACAGAGCCGATATCATCAATGCGCTCAATTATGTGACGTTGGCAAGTCTCAGACACTGGAACGAGTTCGAGAATTAGGCATTAAGTGTGGACATGCCAGACAGGATCGTCTTCGTGGTAGAAAGAGAAGATATAGTAATCAACTTCTCATGGGTAAGGTGAGCAAATGGGCTTTGCGGTCGCTGCTGTAGCGAAGGAGAGAGCACGAATGGGACTGCCCAATGTGCCATTACGTCGATCATAACATAACATAACAAGTCATATAAAAGACAGCCTAATACTGTATTCACTAACGAACCTCATAGTATTAAAAGTGGTAACTTTACTTTATTAATTCATACATGAGATCTTCCTTAATATTAGACAGAACCATATATAAATGAGTGTGAGGTTTGCTGAAACTAAAATAGAAGAAACCAAATTCAATCATCACAAATTACTTGCTCCATGTGGATGACAGAATAGCTAACTTGCCGTGAGTTTCTTCATTACCTTCGTTAGCAAATCTTTTAATAGATTTGACATTGCATGAGCAGTTTGCACAAGGTTATCAATAATAGTGCAAGTTTAAAACTTATTGAGGATACAAGCTAAATTCGTCTCGTGTGTTGAAAAGCAAAATTAATTTGGATTGAATTGTTAATGAGCTAATTGCTACTTTATATTCTCAATGGTCAAGTATAATAGCGGACGTACAATTTTATGAAATGTAGATATTTGAAAGCATACTTAACTAACTCATTACTGGGTGAAGAAATCACTTATCGTGAACTAACTCATTACTGGGTTAAGAAATCACTTATTGTGAACTAACTCATTATTGGGTTAATAAATCACTTATTGTGAACTAACTCATTATTGGGTTAATAAATCACTTATAGAGTTGAAATTGTGAAGTCGACATACACATTTCTCTAGAAATCTCTCTCACATTCTCTCTCACATTCTCTCTTTCTCTCTCTCTTTTTCTATCTTTCTCTCCTAGCTGTCAGACCCCCAAATAGAGCCTCAACAAAGGCATTCTAGTTCATAGTTAACTGGAGTTTTTATTGTTTAGCTAAAGCTTTTTTTTACACAAACTAACAAGCAATCTTTGCACACTTGCAGAACAGGTTGGTCTCCAGATCAATTCTGCCAAGACCAAATTATGGACCTCACGAACTCGACAGACAACATCGTAATAAATGGCCAAACACTGGAGAAAGTTGAACATTTTACATATTTGGGTAGTAAAGTGTCAAACAACGGAGACACGATGAAAAATAAACTCTCGTATTGCTATAGCAGCTAGTGCCTTCACTAAATTAACGAATATCTGGCAATCTCAAGACCTTAGTATATGCACAAAAGTTAAATTATTTAGGTCATGTGTGATTCCTGTACTTACCTTTCTTTCTTTCTTTCTCGAATCCTGTATGCCTCACAGCGTCAGGTCAGGAAGAGATTTCTAAAACGGGCCTAGTATGCGCTTCGTAGATAGTCTCTTTCGTCGCCTCTGTTATCTCTGAGGTCCATCTTTTGCGTGGCCGGCCTTTTGCTTTGTACCCATTGTGTCGGAGCAGCATTGCTCTTTGGGGTGCACTGTCTGATGGTAATCTGCTTACGTGACCGAACCATTTAATTTGTTGTTTCTTGATGAAGTCTAGTACTGATGTTGTACCCACTTTTTTCCTGATGTCTTCATTTCTCAACCGGTCTCTTCTTGTTACCCCAGCATTCTGCGTAGGCACTTCATCTCTGTTGTGACTAGTTTTCTTCTATCGTTTGTTGTCAGCGTCCAGGTTTGGCACTGGTAACATAATGTGGGGAGAAAGATTGTGTTGAACATTGCTCTTTTTGTGTTCATGGTGACGTGTTTGCATCTTAAAATTGGCGCCATTTGCCTATCATTTGATTTGCTTTGTTGCATCTGTGTTGAATTTCATTAGTTATTCTTCCATTTGCTGAAAAAATGCTTCCCAGGTATGTGAAATCTTTTACTTGATTTAGTTGGTGATTATCGATGGAGATGTTGGTAGTGTTTTCCTCTCTGGCGAATGTCATTACTTCTGTTTTGTCGATGTTAATTCTCATGTTGTATTCGTTACATGCTAACTGGAGTCTGTTGATGTGTTGTTGTAGCTGTTCTTCTGTTGTTGATATGATTGCCTGATCGTCTGCAAAAGAAATTCATTTAAGAGTTCTCCGAGGTTGTTTCCTTCGCTGGTGTTAGCTATTTTATAAATGTGGTCAATGTACGTGATGAATAGCAGCGGGGATAGTACGCAACCTTGTCTTACTCCCGACCCTACGTGAAACTTTTCTGATAATCCTGTATTTGTTCTAATCGTACATTGGCTGTCAGTATAAATGTTCTTGCAAAGGTTGATTAGGTGTTCATTAACCCTATAGGTTGTTAGTATTTTCCACAACTTGTGCCTATCTACGCGGTCGAACGCTTTTTCCTGATCTACAAATGCAACGTGTAAATGTTTGTCGGATTCGATAGTCCTTTCTACTAACTGTCTGAGGGCGAATATTGCGTCTGTACAGCTTTTGTTCTTCCTGAATCCCATTTGGGAGTCATTAAGCTGTGGCTCGATGATGTGGCGGAGCCTTTTCTCAAGTATTTTGCAGAATATTTTCCCAGTGTGGCTCAGTAACGCTATGCCTCTATACTTTGTACAGTCCCTCTTGCTACCTTTCTTCTTCCAGATGGGAACAATTGTAGCATTCCTTCAATCTTCTGGTGTTTCTTGTGTGATCCAGACTTGGTTGAATAGTCTATGGAGCCAGCTGATTCCTACCTCTTTAGTTGCTTTGATTAGGTCGGCCGGGATATTGTCTGGGCCTGGTGTTTTATTAGGTGGGGCCATATTTACAGCATTTCTGATCTCTGATAGTGTTATGCTTGGTTCTACTTCTGAAGTTACATTTACTGTGTGTTCTTGAGTGTTCAGTTGGTCCTCTTGTAGGTTGAGAAGTTCACTAAAGTATTGTCGCCATCTGTTCATTATCATTTTGGATCATTAAGAGCTTGTCCGTTTTCATCATTAATAATTTCAGTTGGGTCATATTGTTCTTGTCTTTCCCTCATAGCTTTAATTTTCTTGTAAAAATGTCTTGTTGAATTTTTTTAGTCTGAATTTAATGTTTCGCCATAATCTTGCCATGCTTGTATTTTAGACTTCTTTATTATCTCCTTGGCTTGTTTTCTAGCTGTTCTATACTCAGTGAGGTCGTTTTGATGTTTGTTTTTGCCCATAAGTTGTATCTGTTTTTTCTCCTTTACCGCTAGTTTTACTTCGTCATTCCACCAAGTTGTGATTTTTGGTCAGGTACCTCTGTATATTACTGTTCCCATGTTTCTTTGGCTGCTTCTAATAAAGTTCTCTTAAATACTGTCCATTCTTCTTCTACTGACTTGCTTTCTTCAGTTAGTCTAGCAAAATTATCTGTGACTCTTCGAAGATATGACTCTTGTGTGTTGACATCTGTTAATTTATTGATTTTTATTATTTCTTTTGTAGTCGTGTGTTGCCCTCTGGTACTCTTCTTGTGTGTTCTGATAGTCATAACTACCGCTTTGTGGTCCGTGTCTATGCATAAATTTGGTATAGCCCTAGCGTCTACCACTGACCTTCTTTTTGATCTTTTGACTAGAATGAAATCTATTTGGCTCTTGCAGTCTAAGTTGTTCCATTTGTACCAGGTATAAATGTGTGATTGCCGGTGTTGAAATACTTACCTACGGTTGTGAAAGTTGGAAATCAA